>WAAE01006949.1:179047-213288 GCA_013400495.1 Nicator chloris
GGACACAGCACTCAGTGTCCTTCCTAAACTGAGGGGACATAAATGGACACAGCACTCAGTGTCCTTCCTAAACTGAGGGACAGAGCTGGACACAGCACTGAGTGTCTTCCCTAAACTGAGGGGCCAGAACTGGACACAGCACTGAGTGTCCTCCCTAAACTGAGGGCCAGAGCTGGACACAGCACTCAGTGTCCTTCCTAAACTGAGGGGCCAGAACTGAACACAGTACTCAAGGTGTGGCCTCACCAGTGCCCAGCCCAGGGGCAGAATGACCTCCCTGCTCCTGCTGGCCACACTATTCCTGATACTGGCCAGGATGCCATTGGCCTTTTTGGCCCCCAGGGCACACTGCTGGCTCATGCTCAGCTGTTGTCACCAGTGCCCCCAGGTCCCTTTCTGCCTGGGCACTGTCCAGCCACACCATCCCCAGCCTAGAGCATTGCAGGGGTTCTTGTGGCCAAAGTGCAGGACTCGGCACTTGGACTTATTAAACTTTCCCCTGGCTTTGTGTCCCTTGGTCCCCTTGCCCTGCTCATCCCATCACTGTCCCCTTGTGCCAGCCCTGTTCCTTAAAAGCCAAGTCAGAGCTCAGAAAGGAAGGGCTGACACCTGGCACGACGCTCCCCCTGTGTCACAATTTAAATAACTCTGATAATGAGATGAGATATGCCTGAGACTTGATAGCATTATAATAATTTATACATCCTAGCTCTTCTCACCTACTGTTTTAAATTACATTTGTAGTATTTCATATATTTGGTATCTATTCTCTGGATTTCAAAAGGCATTAACTTGATATTTTAATTTTTTTATTCAAAGGACAGATAGTGTTTTCCAGCTGGGGGTCAAGAAGGGGGAAAATTTCTTTATAGAGCAAAGGAAGGAGGAACTCCCAGATAAATACTTCTTATTTTCCTGTCAAGTGCTAGCCTTGTCCTGCCTACAAAGTGAGTAGTGAAGCAGCACCGAACTGTCATTTTATGATAAAATAATAACTAAAATAATTGACACAGGATGAGATATATTCTCCTGCTTTGTTACAAGATCTGGCAATTCAGGGATTCCATACCTTTAACAGTTTTTCAAACCAACTCAGTATATATTTAATTATCAGGGAATTAGTACTGAAAAACAAAGTTTTTTTCTATTTAAACTTTCAAATTTAAAGGATGCACTAAGCAAAAGAGAGATCATACATAATTAAATGTAATTTAGGAAGCAAATTAAAATATAATTTCACTCCTCCCTCTAATAACACTGCACTTTCAAGCTCTGGGGATGTTGTTTAAGTCAAAGATGGTGATTTCCTTGACAATTCTAGGTAGGGATAGATACCCTTAAAAGAAATGAACAGAATAAAAGGGCATGAATAAGCAGGATTTACTAAATTGAGGGTTCAGGAAATGATAAGAGATCCCTGAAGAAGACTTAACATTGAAGATACATATTAGAATGAAGAATAAAATGAAGGTTAATCTTGATAATGAAGCACTTGAACGCAGAGAAAATGTCATTATCAACATGTTAACAGGTGCAGAGTTGGGGTGAGAATTGGATGGCTTGAGACAGTCAGTGGGATTTGTGGGGTTTTATCTGCTGCTCACCAGGGCTGATGTGGAACTGCTCCTGGCCAGTGGCTGCTGGAGAGGGCAGCTTTGTGGGGTGGCACTCAAAGGGTCCCTGTGGGAATTTGTGGTATTCCCAGCAAAATGGGATGGGACAGCCCAACAGACCAACCAACAGCTCCCTCAGAACGCCCTGGGGAATTGGTTTGCCTTTGGGTGGAAGCTGAAATTTATTTTCAAGGTATTAAAAGCCACAGCCCTGATGTAACATAAACTTCATCCTGTCATGCTGCCACGCAGCTGAGCTTGAGGAGACCAATATTGACAATTTTGGCAACAGTGAAATAACTTCACACCAAACTGGAATTCTTGTTAGTCAGAACAAAATCTGAAAAAGGAAAACTCACTTCTAAAAGTTGGGAATTTGGTTCATTTTGCTATAACAATGCTTAATTCCATACTTCCCCCTGCCCTGAGTATAAACATGGGAAAGTGTGAAAGCAAAAGGCTCTTTCTGGGCTAAAACTGGCTGAACTAAATTTTCCAAGCTGAATGTTATAGAATCAGGATGGAAGGAGCAAACCTGATGCACAGAAAACACTTAACATAGAAATATCAAATCCATAATTTGACAGTGTTTGGTCAAACTCCATTGTGAAAGATTCTCCTTGGCACATTGCAGGAGATTTTCATGCTCCCCTCCTGTGCTCTTACCAACTCTTTGGAAATGTTTCAGATAAGCCTTCAGCTGCTGAAAGCTCTGTACACTGAGCCTTTCTCCTAGAGAGTATTTAAAACACACAATGAAATTATCTAGTGAAAGACTTGAGGTTTCTTATCCAATTTTTATTGGATAGATGACTGCATCTCTAAAGCTCGGCTCATACTCATCCTGAAAAGCTGTTTATATGTGAAGGAAGGAAACTGATAATAATTCTTGGGATATTTGGTTTGTGCATGCAACAGTGTTACAAGCAGGCAAAATAAAGGTAGGTTTTTAGGTTTCTGTTTTGAATTGCTGCATTAAGTCTCCCTGCAGTCTTTCCTTACTATTGCAGCTGGAGAAATATCTATATTATATTTTTTCCAGTCTCTTTAAAATGTGAGACATTCCAAAAGCCATTGACAACTTTGTAGCTACATCCCCAATTATCAAACCTTTAAGGAGTATACACACACATGTAGATAGGTTATTATAAATGTGATTTCTCTGTTACCACAGTCAAATGAAGAACATACTCCTGCTGCAGGATGACATAATGTCTGCTTGCTTTTCAGACACTGTAACCTTAAAGGTAATAATGAAAAGCCTGTCAAATATTTCAACCATCTTTTGGCCTTCAACACTCCTGTTATCTTTCACAGCAATTTAGCTCTTGTATGTTCTAAATAATGCAAAACACCAACAGAATTCTATCAGCAGGGAAATCAATCGCTTTGGTGGCTTTTATTTCTTTTTTGCAGCATCTCTGTACCTGAGAAGTCTTTTTCTTTTCACTGCTGAAAGTCATTCACCATTGTTCCAGTGGAAAACCTTAATTAATCACCTCCCTGGCACAACAATCCCTTGCAGAAGCAGGGAAGAACACGCCCATGTCCTAAAAGCCTCTCCACAATTGTCATCCTCAAAGTCTGTGATCTTAAGGGACTGGCATCTTTTCCTGAGCGTGGTTATTAAACAGATACATCCAGAAGCAGTTTTCATTTGAAACATTTGAACTTTAAGGATCTGAAGGCATTCCCATTTGTTTTTTGTTTTTTTTTTGTACAAGTCACACTTCAGACCAGTAGCTTGGAAAGTACATGGAGGACTTTTGCAATATTGCAAACATTGTTCCCTCAAAATTTCATCAGCCCTCTATGGTTTAGTAATGCAAAAGTAAAAGAAAGAAGTAGCTCTTGGGAAGCTACTGCAGGAGAATTAACAAGGAGGTAGAAAAGGCTGCTCACTGATCTGTCTAATGAAACTACAAATTAAATGTAGAATGTGGGCTAAAACACAACTTCTGGCTCTCCTTGCTAACAATAAGAAAAACAAACTTGGGTGTTTCTTTCCACAAAGTGAAGAGAAATGAGCAAAGCTGCATCTTTTCATCCCTGCTCCTGATTTCGGTCCTTGAATGAAAAAGTTTCCTAACTCTGATAGAAGAAACACTGAGCAGCAGTGGGGGTTTTATGTCTTCATCAGCTTTGCTGCCCTTTCAAAATTCAATAGGTTCTTTTAACCATAATTTTCAAATCCCATGAGGTAGCATGGTAACATTTCTCAACCGAAATATTTCAAACCTCAGTATTCAAATTATTATACAAATAAATAATGAGGGATTTTGGCCATTTAATGAGACCCAGCAAAACGCAGCAGGTGACGTTCCTTAAGCCAGCATCACAGAATCACACTCCACTTCTTATTTTCCTGTACAAACGAGAGAAAAGGAGTTTTTATTGAGTTGCTTTGAAAGAGGCTTTGCTGTATGGGTACCGCTGTTCCAGCTACAATCTCATCAGCTTGAGAGCTGCTCTTCAGACACTTCAGATGTTCCCAGTGTAAACCAGCTCTTCCCACATCCACCTGCAGCTGGCAAAGCCTGAACACGTGCTTAAAATCTGCCTAAGCTGAGAACTGCAAGAAAAAATTAATTTATGACTGAATGTTTATGTGGGAAGGGTGAAGTCCAGAATTCCCTGCACGCTTTGTCATCCTCTAAGATTCCCTTCCCTGTTGCCTCACTGCCTAAAAGGGTGACTATCAGAAAATATTTGGTGTTTTATTTAGCTATAATTCTGGGATAAGTTAGTATTGCTTAATTGATGAACATAAATTTCACAGTGTATTTTAACTAACAAATTTATCCACCTCTTGAAATTACCAGTTTAAAAAAACACAAACAAATACGCAAAACCTGCAATTCAATTCCCATTACTGAAACTACATTTGTTATCTACATTTTGGGAATTCCCTAATTGTGAAACAATTACCACTGCATTTACAGATACTGCTGATGCTACTGGAAACTGATGTAGATTTTTTTTTTTTCCCCAGAACATACACAAGTATTTCTTTTACATGTACAAAAAATTTGGTTTTATCACCCACAGTTTACTTGTGCTCCATGGGGGTGAGTGGATATGTTCTGCTTTGGGTTTCTGCTTTTATTTACTTCTGGAAAAAGGAATCTTAACTTCGCCTGAACTGCTGAACACTGGTTTTGTAACACAATGTGCAATTCAAATGTAGCTCTTGGCAATGTCCTGGTCACTACTGAATGAACAGTACTGCCTAAAGGGTTATTATTTAGGGTCACATTAATTTCACAACTGTTCTGACATTAATGCACTCCATGCTTCTTTTCTTAATGTTTCCCCAGATTTTATTGCTCTGAACAGAAGTCTGAAAATAACTGACTTTATTGAAGTGAATCATAGGGTGTCAAACCCTCATTTCTGTATGTGCAGATGTAAAACCCAACTTTTCCCCCTCTATACATACTGTGCTGATCCAGCTATCCAGAACTCTTAAAACAGCATTAATTTGCATGCAAAGCAGCTCTAAAGACTTCTCTTATTGTCACAATAAGATAAAGCAACTTAATGTAAATCTAGCTTGATCTTTCAATTTAAATACATTATAAAACACATATTGTGGATATTTATTCAGCACATGGTGCTTCTGAGACTTCTCTGTGCCCTGATTTTTTTGGTTATTAGTGTGCAGCTAAGCAATGTGCTTTATGCTCTCAGCAAACATTTCAATGCTTTGGTTTCTCTGGGGAGTTTCTATTAGCTGAACTCTGGAAATGTCCACAGTGGCCAGAGTTGGCACGTTCTGGACAGCCTGGCCTCATCCACATCACAAGGATTTGGCCACATTCTCAGCCCCAGACTGTGCTCTGGAGTGCCCAAGACACATTGTTTTTGGGGTGGTTCTCAGGTGAGAACATTTGCAGGTTACCAGTTTGAGAAGTTTCATATTGTCTCTGCCATGTCCAGGCTCATCTCAGGGATTTAGCTGACCAGGAAAACTGGAAATAAATCAGCAGTAGTGTAGAGCCTGAGAGTCAAATTTACAGCCTGGGCACAGTTACATGGTCTGGGTTTGGAAAACCCAGGGAGCAGAGAGTTACAGACAGCACAGCAGCTCGGAATCCTGACACCAAGGGAAAGCCTTTTCAGAGCAGTGCCACAATTCCATCACAGGTCTCCCAAGTTAGACACTGATTACTGACAAAGAGGGCGTTAAAAACACAAAAATCCTCTAAGATGACCTGAACAAGGGTCTCTGCCCCACAAGCACACCTGATTTTCCTGACTACATCAGAGGCTGTAATAGAGAATATTTCCTCTTGTCCAGCCCATGACCTTTAGATGATAACATCAAAGTCCCACTGGAATGATTCAGTTCCTGATAGAACACAGAGCTCAGCCTCCAATCTTTCTATTTAGGCGACAAGAGGGGCAGAACTGTTTATTTTAGCCTCTGCTTTAACCTTTTCCCCTGCTCAGTGCTATGTGAAAACAGTGCTTTTCCCATGTTTATCCCCATGTTTATCTGTGCTGTGCTAGTCCAGGGATGTATTCCTGCACAACACCCTCCAGGGCTGTGGGTGTTCTCAGGCTGCACCTTTGTCCAGAGCAAGCACTTTGGGGAGGTGAGGATGAAAATGAGAAGGGAAGAACAGAAGACTTGAAGGTACAAAAATACCACAGTCCTTGAGGAACAGGTAAATCACAGGCATTTTAAAGACAGCAAGGCAGGAATACAGAATTGAAAGGATTGAGGTTTAAGGATATTTTTCAAGTACATAAGCAACAAGATGCTGACAAAGGAGAAAACAATTTCTCTGAAGGACAGCAAGACGTTCACTGCTGAACAAAATACATCTTAAAATAAACTTTAAACAAGGAAGATGTGCAACAGAACAACTGCAGTTAGTCAAGTTTAGTTTATGTGGACAGCAAGAGTTCCAAGCCCTTTAATCCTTCTCGATGTCCAACCTGTAACACTTCCAAAGCAAGATCCCTTGCTAGCAGGATCCACAGCATCCCATGAGAATTCAGAGGACTCATTTTCAAAGAGTTAAAAACTGCTATGGTCATCAGCATACAAATAAAAACAGCATTAATAAACCCAGTGCTCAGAAAACAAGTCGAACCTGGAAAAAGCCATGTTTTCAAAACTATGGAAATTCACTTTCTTTTGATCTTTTATCTTTCTACTTCACCTGTTTTTAAGGGTTTGTTTAGTCAGGTTTTTAACTTCAGGGTGTGCTTGGGTTCATGCTGGTCTCTGCAGCCTTGACAGGCAGATATTCACCTGGAAAGGAAGCTGTGATTTATAGGCATTAAATGACTCCTGAAGGTAAACCCTTAGGAACATCACCAATTATTGCAAGACAAGAGCTGGGAGCCTCTAGTAGTAAACATGTATTTCTACCCTAACTCATATAACAGATCTACACCACATTCCTTCATTTTCTTTCCCTCTGAGAAATGCTGTTTGCTTTGTGCTACAGAAGTTGCTATAGAGGTAGATCAGAAGAGATAATGTAAAATGCTTGTAAAATTTTAAACATTTGCTTCATTTGTGTTCCTGGCTCCAGCATTCATTTGTTAGAAAAACTTTAGTGCACAGATATGGAAGGAATATTTTTGGATGTGCTGGAAAATATTCTAACTACAAGTATGGAGTTACTTTTTTGAGAAAACTTCTTACTATTATCCTACTTCTAATTGGAATAAAAATAAAACATGCGACATAGATAAGAAATCTGATCAAATATTCCCAACTCAGTTCCAAAAATGCACTTCCAACCAATAATTTTTGACTCTGAAATGTATGGAAAATATTGCAAGCCACTTTTGTGAACAGAAATGGAATACATAAAGGCAGTTACTTGTCAGGAATTATTTTTCCACACAAACTGGCATGTATTTAAAAATCCCTTACCTGCTGTGCAGAGAGTGAAAGGACAAAGAGGTTAAAGATGGCCTTGGAGCATCTCTTGTAACAGACCTGCCACTGATGGCTAAAAAAGCCTAAAGCAAAATACAGAGCCATTTTCCTCAGGGTGTCAGAATTTAGCTGGAAAGGATTTTCTAAGACTGGAGCTGGGTCACTCTGATCTTCAACAGAAACTGAGGACAAATTTGAAGTGAATTGTGGAAGAAGAGTGAAATGTTGTCATAAAACCAACCTAGGGAAGAAAGGATTCCAGACACAGGCAGGTTTTATCTTTGTAAAGAGAAGCACATGAAGTGATTAGAGATGTGTTTTAAACATTCTGATGGTGGGAGGCAGCTTAAGGGCCTTTCCTAAATCCAGGCATAGAGAACCATAAACCTTAGAGCAAGACCTGGTCATGTAAATAACTTTCCTTGAACTAGGACTTTGGTAAACATCCCATAATTTTCTGTACAGACAAAGAATTACTAAGGAAAACAACAAGGGTGAGAACTTGTAATTGAAACTGAGAAAAAATACAAGCCAGGTATTGGTGAACAGCAGTTATCCTTAAAAAATAACAGATTTTATGTTGATTAAGGAAATGTATTATTTGATTGAATCCTTAACAGCATTCACAGTTAACTGATTAACAAATGAGGTTTATACACCTCTCACAATCTCTTTTTTCCTTTTTAATGAGGAAGGGGCAGAATCTCAAAATGCCTTATTCATCTCCCACCAAACTCAGGAATGGAATCAAAAATTACAAGTTATTCCTCTTCTCCCAAATGGCACAGTTCAAATTTGAGGGAGAGCCTCTGATCCTTTCTTGTTGGAGGATTAAACTAATTTAAAATCTTCAAGAGAAGTGTCTGGTGAAGAAGCTCTGAAACCTCAGAACTGCACATTCAGTCCATGACAGCAGTAAAAGATTAAAATTTAAAATTGAGAAGACCTACAGTACAAAGTGTGCACATTTATCTGTGGGCATTATTTAAAAGCCTGTTTGAAGTCAACTGATGACTTTCCAGTTAATTTGATGAGTTTTAGAGTGGGACACGTGAACATGATACAATAAACAATTTATACAGTTACTGTCACACCTGTCAGTAAAATGAGACTTTAACAATTCATTCCTGTGGCTCAAACCAAGCCAAGCTTGTGATAAAAAAATTTAAAACAATCCAAATAGAGACAATCTTGTAGAGATGAAGACTTGTACCCTCTGCAAGATGTATTTTAAAAAAGTGTTCATATTGAGCTTTTGATGTAGGTGCTGTCCTGATTTTATGCTAATTGAACAGAACAATTTTTGCTGATAAAATTAGGTCAATTATATTTAATTAGATCCATTAAACCAACTATAATCTTATTAATAACTTGTAGACCTCAGTTGTGAGGTTTTTCTTCATCTCAAAGTTCCGTGGTTTTGTTTCATTGCCTCACCTCTCCATCCTGCAATCCCAGTCAAAAAAATAAACTCCTCTGCCAATATCTCTTTCAAAGTCTCACCATTCACATGTTATGAAAATTCTGCATATTTCTATTTTGACTTCCATTTCACAGCAGCAGCAGCAATACCACGTAGCTCTGCTCAGATATGAGGAATTTAGCCAGCACTTGTCCCCAGATTTTTCAAAAAACCCCTCACATTGGCACAAAATTGTACTTATGCAAATCTATCAGGTATTAAAGCATTGTAGTCCATAAAAAGGAAACATTTCTTCTGACCAACCTAATTTTTGTCGTTATTTAAATTCAGTAGACGTGTGGGCCCCTACATCACATGACAACTAGGTGCCCAAAAAGGACCTGCCTGTTAACAAAAAAGACATTTGTGATTATTGCTGTGTTACTTTTGAAGCCCAGACAATTAAATCTGCCTGAATCAATGCTCTTCCAAAGACAACTTGCATGCTTTTGTTGAACACATATTGCCAGTGATAACAAACTAAAATTGTTCCCAAAAGTTCTGCTGCGTTCCATTCCTTATTGAAAGCTCACAAATGTAACTTCCCCAAAATGTGGGATATATGAGGTGCATGATTCAGTTTCAGAGTATGTTCATATTACATTTCTAGCTCATAATTTGATATTTTTCAGCAGCTTTTCTCAAATTGATGTGACCTTACAGTGTGCACAGTAGAAATGTTCTAATTTAAAATGCTCTAAGTAAGTTTCAACTGCTTTTTTTTTTCCTATTCAACCAAACATTAAAAATTAGAAGAAAAGTTGAGGATTTTTTAAACATGAAGATACAAGGGTAAATCTTCATAAACTATCTGAATATTGATATTAATTCCTCCTATTGCCACCTTCCAAGAATTAAGTTTGTCCACAACTGTCTCCTACAATGAGTAATATCTCCTATATCTCCTAATGGATAATATTTCCTATGGTTTATGTATTTAGGAAAAGATTTGCTCATAACTCTTTAAGATTTTCAAAATAAATGCTTAGACCATTCCATCTCTATTCCATAGATAGACAAGATATTCAGAAATGTCCATGATTATTTTGCAAGGTTTTTTTCACTTGTTCTCCTCTTTCACAGCATCTTGTTCAGAAATAACATTTACTTGAGGGCTCTGAGTTCCACACTTAAATTATCTAGAGCACAGGGAGAGGAAGATTGGGGATTTTTTGAGTTACAATTATACCTTTATAAACTGATCTGCAGCATTGATATTCCTTCTAAGCAGTTATCAACTTGACCTCTAATGAATAGACCAGATTTATGGGAAACTCATTTAGGAGTCAGGTTATGACTTTGGTGATTCACACTGGCTGATAATTAACAGCATGTACTGAACAATTCATGAGAGTTCTAAAAATTGAACTCCTGCACTGTAAACTGGAGGGTCCTGCAGGGACAAGGGGGTTTGGGTTGGATTTGCTGTTTGCTGGTCACAGGAATAGCAGGAGAGAGCTGTGATCTCAGAATCATGCTCATCTCCCAGAAAGCTTTGTTTTGCCCCAATACACCATTTTTTACAGTTCCCACCAGTATCATAAAATGGTTTGTGCTGGAAGAGAGACCCTAAAGCTCATCTCGTCCTGTTAGCCTGGAGAACACATAATCACAGCATAGCTGGATTCTGTGCAGGTGCTTTTATTGAAGAGCTCTGGGAGTCAGGGGTACAGACCCAAATCAGCTCTGACATGAGTTTGAAATGAACATGCTTTTATACTCTTTTTGTTATATAACCACTTGTTAATGATTAGACTGAGATTGTTCTATTGTATACATTGATTCTACCTAAGCATGAATTACATTAAGCCCCCCAAACACTGCTTCTCATGATTCTTATAATTTCTCATGATTCTTGTTATGATTAAACAATAAAACAATCATTACATTTATCATATGGTGATTACACAGATGCAAAACAAAGCTCAGCTTCCATTCCAGAACCGACTGGCTCTGGTTCCTTTTCTAGTTCTAACTTTTCTTTCCATTCCCAGGCCCAACCTTTTTCCATTCCCCCCCGGATCTATTCCCATGGTTTTAGAAGCATTTTAACCCTGTGTTATCAGTCCCAGCCCCTGCCACGGGCAGGGACACCTTCCACCAGAGCAGGTGGCTCATGGCCCCACTGAGCACTTCCAGGGATGGGGCAGCCACAGCTTCTCTGGGCAACCTTTGCCACACCAGGGAGAATTCCTTCCTAACCTCTTCTCTGAATCTGACCTCTGCCACTTTAGTTTTTTCAGCCTTCTGACGTTTACTTTTGAAGATTTTTTTCACGCATTTTTTAGTAAATAACAGATTTGTTTACATGTAGTTTTATTTTATTTACATCCTTTCTTAAAAAAAGAGTTTCTTTGATAGACATCTGTCTTAACCAATGTGATTGGAGAGGTGTTAACTTTGCCTACCAATCGCTGGGCCTTTTTGAAATACTATATAAAGGAGTCAAAAATTTAAATAAATGCTTTTTAGTGCTCAGAAGCTCTCCGAGTCCACGTCTCTTTATTTCGTGTCCTACTACAACAGACCTGTCTCTGTTTAGAGCCCTTCCCTCGTACCTTGTCACTCCAGGCTCCTGTGCCAGGCCCCTCCAGCTCTCCTGGAGCCCCTTTGGGCACTGGCAGGGGCTCTGAGGTCTCCCCAGAGCCCTCTCCTCTCCAGGGGAGCACCCACCCCCAGCTCTCCCTGCCTGGCTCCAGCCCTGGCACCACCTCTGTGCCCCTCTGGGCTCACTCCATGTCCTTATGCTCTTATCCTCCCTTGCTCCCAGAGCTGGAAGGAATATTCCAGAGGGCAGTCTCATGAGAGTGGGCCAGAGGGGCAGAATTGTCTCCCTTGGCCTGCACAGAAAACAACAAAAGCATCAAACCTTGGGGGTTCACTATAACTGCTAAGTTTATTTAGTAATTATTATATAATAAAGTTGTTTACTGTGGCATGATTTCAACTACTGCAGACAAACAGAGAGCCAGAATTCTAGTCCACTACTTGTGAAAGCAAAGGTAGAGTTTAGCTCCCTTTTTTCTGTTTTTGTTGCAGATTGAGGTGTGCACACAGTGTTGCTGCTTTCTGTGCTCTGCTCTACCTCAGCTTTCCTGGGACAGCAAACAAACTGTCCCTTCAGTTCTCCTCACACATCTCATTATTCATGTATGTAAGTGCATACAAACACAGGAGCTGCAAATGGAATTAAACACAGGTTACTACAGATTTGTGGACTGTTTCCCCCAATTTTCCACATCAGCCTTGGCTACCTACCCACCACATCCCCTAGATGTCACCCAGGATCTTATTTTTTCATGGCCTATGAACATCCCTTGACAGAAGAGAGCTTTTGCCCACCTTTCTGTACAGAAACCTGCCAAGAAAAATGCAACAGGATAAGACAAGCAAAAGGCTCTGGGTTGGGTGCTGCTCCACAGGCTAACACATGACCTTTTGTGACAAGCCTTCAGTGTCTGCTTCTTCACAACAGCAATGTTTCACTGTGTTTCACTATTTGAACTGGAATAAAACCTTTCCCTATGCTGAGGATGAGGGGAAAGTTGGAACTTTTATGTTTCAGTTCAGTATTTGCCTCAGTTTCCCAAATGTCCCTGAGGATTCCATGTTATCCAAGACCTTTCTCTCAGTTCAGGTTTCTCCCTCAAATCAGCCTCAGGGAGAGCTTTCCTTGCTCCTCAGGCTGGAGTTTCTACTTTTACCAACAAGCTCCCTGCAATCTGAGACAGAAACCTCACAAGGGTGATGCCAAACCTGCTCAAACCCTGGACACTCCAGCTGGACACTCCCAGCTGTGTAGAGACCAGGATTTCCAGCAAAGGCTTTGATTTTTCTCCACTGCATCCTTTCCTCACTTCTACAAGTAAAAATAAATCCATC
This sequence comes from Nicator chloris, assembly GCA_013400495.1. Lineage (NCBI taxonomy): Eukaryota > Metazoa > Chordata > Aves > Passeriformes > Pycnonotidae > Nicator > Nicator chloris. Next base: position 191,907 of record WAAE01006949.1, read on the forward strand.
TACTTTTAGCACTGCAAACACAGGGTCAGTGGCATCCCATGTGGCAGCAGTGAGCAGATTACAAGACAGGCTGAAAGGGAAAATTTCAGTTTCCCTGAAAATTGATCAGCTGAACGCCAAAAATTGTACAAGCCCTACTCCCTTGTCCAGCACTCTGTGCTGCTGCTCAGTCTTGTGAAAATTAAAAATTGCTTTTATTCATGTGAACAATCTCATTGATGCCTAACATACAGAAAGCTAAAAGCATGATTGATTTTTTCCCAGGCAAGATTAGAACTAATGCTAATTCACTCCTGCAGTATTATTCCAGTTCTTGTTATAAGAAAAATACATTAAATACTTCTTTATGTCAACACTAAGAGCAGAAGAAAATAATTTTCAAAGTTTCCTCCAAACTGCATAGTAAAGTTATGTTTGATCATCTTGCAGCACTTTTTCTTCTGAAGAAAATAGCAAGATATGCAGACAAAAAAAGTGTGCACCACATCAATAAAGAAAGATTATTCCAAGTACTAATCGGGGGGAAGAGAGACTCCGTTGGCATGAATTAGATAAACCTATCTCTCAACAATTTCAGTTGTTTTCACTTCAGAGTGAGACAAAGGAAAGACATTAAAGATTACTGACAACCTGTGTATTTGTCCTCCTTTTTTCTACTTCAAACACAGACTGACTTCTGTATTTATGTTTTCCTGAGTCAAGCTACAGATCTAATGAGCTGCTCTATTTTTATTTTCTTTTCCTGAGAACATTCTTTGAACAGCTTTTTTTAAAAGATAGGGTTTCATTTTTAATTTTCATTGTTGGCAAATGTGACAATTACACTATGTAGACAACTGCAGCTGGATTCAGAGCAAAGTTACTTTGAATATTCTTTATATCCTGAATCCCTTACTTCATTACATACGGAAACTGCTGTGGGAAGATAACCATAGTTGGATGTAAATTCCAATTTGAAACCAAACGTAAAGCATGTTTCCAAGAATGCATAATTAAGCAGCATTTGTTAGAGCTAATGTGAGTGCATAAATTATTGAACACGGGTTAATTTTGGTCGGATTAAAAGCACCACCTGTTCGCTTCCATAAAAAACACCATAATTCCTGTTTCAGTGCTGTACTCCATTCTCACATATTTGGTTTCATCCTTTTGGGGTGCAGTTGGTTTATGAACACCCTGCAGTACTCAGAGAGGCAACACATGCCCCATTTCTTTGTTCTTCTGTAGCTAAACACTGCAATTCCAGAGGCGTTTTCCAGGTAGGGATCAGGGCACTCAGACGAGGGTTCCAGTGTGTGTAAAGGTTGAAATGCTGCAGGGCCAATTGCTGCTCATCGATGAAGATCAGGGCAAGAGTGGGAGCTGCTGTTCAGATGGCAGCTTTGGAGATGCAAGGCCCAGTGACTGCTGCAAAGCAGGCACTTATTGAAGCCTTTCACAGCAGTTCTCCCGTTCTTTCTGCTGCTCTCACTGGCTGCTGCACTCCACACCGCTGTGGAAAACGCTCCTTTCACCTTCTCACGTGGAGTTGTTTCCAAACGACGAGCTTAAAAACGGCTTTACCACTGTGAGGTTTAAAAGGGGGCTCGGTAGACTGCAGAGAGCCACCAGCCATCCTGTGAGTGTTTCAATGCAAATCTCTTCCCACTAAACCTCTCAGCTTTGATGGTAGGATGAACCCTTGGCTTGCTTAGCATCTGAGGGGGAGGCATGAAAATGCACGGCTTTGGGGGAAACCAAGGCGATTACAAATCAACTGAAAATCCATGTGGATCCACAGGACACAGACCCTGTGCTACTTGAACCTCATTGATTTTTTTTTAAGCAGAGATTCACAGCCGTACCTTAAAAAGAGACCTGTCAGACTCTACTGTAGCATTTCTATCTTTAGTTAGTGCAGAGTGTCTGTCCTCCACAGTCCTGTGTGCCTGAAAGGGGCCACTACATCAAGGGACAGGGTTAAAAGTTGATAAGGTAACAGTTGTTGAAATATGCTGTTCAAGGAATATATTCACTAGATGCAGTTTGGAAAAAAGGGAAAAATACAGCAGTGAAAGAATTTATCCAAGAAGTTCTCCTTTTAAAAGTATTCTAGGGACACTGTCAGTTCCTGGAACAAGATAAAGTGAGTTGTAGACACTACAGAAGCATTACTGTTAGCAGCATCAGATGTTCAAAGCAGAGATACGTTTAAAGCCTTTCAGTGCAGGGGGCACTGTGGGAATTCTGTGGAAGCAGGATCAGAGACACCCTCTCTCATCTTCCAGCTGTCAAATTCAAACCCCCAAGTGTTCAATTTCATCAGTGGATATGTTGAAGAGGGAACCCATGAAAACAAGCTCAGTGCAATAAAGGCAAGGCTGCAATACATGAACACGGTGACAAGGCAGCAACAAGATTAAAATGTTGCTCAGAAAAGGAAAAGGGTAATTTCCAATCCCCAGCAGAATTGAGAGAGAGCACCAGAGACCATGCAGATGTAGGAACTCTCAGAGTGGCTGGCAAGGCACCCCATCTCTCTCCTGCTTCTCTTCTTTCCTCTATCTTCACAACAAAGTTTAATTCTACATCTTGAGTGCTTAACTGCCAGAGAAGTGGAGTGCAAGGACAGTCAAAGCTTCATGAAGTATGTCAAGAGAAGTAACAGGGACAAAAATCCAGTGAGAGCTGAATTTTGAATAGAAGTGAGTCACTTTTTCTTTGCAGGAGTTTGGACCCTCGTGGCTAAATGTATTACTGCAGGTAGCTTTTTTGCCATAAGCTTAAACTTATTATTATTACAGCTCTGGACCTCAGCCCAAATTCAATAAACTGATATGTAAAGTACTGGTCCCTCAAATCCCAGAAGTGTTGCCAGAATTACACATCCTATTCATAAAAACCCTGTTATCCCATGGAATTCACTGCAAGTGATGAACTCCTAGCAAGTCACTCAGCAGAGCAGAGTACAGACCTTTCTTACGGTGTGTGGTAGAGACTGGCACCAAACACTAGAGCTGTGTGACTCCTGGTGATCTCATCCTGTAGCTGTTCATGCAAAAAATTGTTTTTCTCTTTCACTTCCCTCAGATCCAGACCTTTTGATTTTGGTTTGATGTGCGGATTCGAAAACATAACTGTGAAATCAACTTGGTTTCACCTGACTTCAAGTCCAAACCAGCCACTTCCGAACACTTCCCGTAATACTCAGAAGCCTGTTCAGAGCAGCCAATCCTTTCTTCGTGACCCTCATGCAAATTTCCATCTTTTTGCTGGATGGAAAACAAGCTCCCATTGTGTAGAAGGCCTACACAGCCTCCAGTTACCCCAACCCTAATTTACCTAATCAGCACTACAGCTTACAAGCTCCAGCATTTGTCAAGTTATTTACCACCTAGTTAAAAACAGCACAGGATGTTTGTTAGGAATATTTTCATTTCTATATGGTACCTGGAGAATATGTTAGCATTTTCCTTTTGATGTCAAGTGCTATCTACCAAACAAATCCACACTTTTCTTTTTTTTTTTAATTCAAGAGATTGCAAAGTAGGTGGGGAGACTGAATTTGTAGGTTTATGATTCTTATTTAAGCAGCTGCTTACATAAATCCTCAGGTATGCATGATTAATTATTTGCTTTCTAATCCCTGTTCAAAAGAATGCATCTGCTTTTATGTTTAAATCAAGTTTTAGCAGTCTTTTTTAAGCATTTGACAAACTAAAAACGCAGACACCTGTACATTCCAAAGAGTTCTTGTAATGCTATTTATACTCATCTGTTCCTTAGCACACCTTTGCGAGAGCTGTGATGAGCTGTCACACATGATCTGCTCCCTGTGATATTTGGAGTTAAGTATATTTTCCACAGTTGTACATTTCACAGAGGAGAGACTGGCATTCCAAACCCTGATGTAGATAATGGATATTAGACTAAAAACGTGGATATTGGAGGAAAACAATCTATGGGAATACAGCACAAGTTTAATCATTATGTTTAGTGAGTCACCTGACGAGACAGATTACTGAAGTTGCATTTGGGGTAAAAAAAAACTTCTCCAAGGTGAACTGATACGAAAAAGCCTTGAATTAAATCCTTTCCAAGGTCTCCATTAAGCTTTGAGACTGACTATAAACCTGAATAAGTCCCTAGGAGCCTGTTCCTTTAGAGGGATGGTTCACTTGTCCTGTACTTGGCTGAGACAAAGCTGAGCCTCACCTTTTCCTCAGCAGAAAGCTTGGCCAGGAATGAACAGCCTGTTGTAAATTATTGCATCACACCCTGCAGAAGGTAAGAACAGAGGTGCTGTGATGCAGCTCCCTGTGGCAGAGCAGCACCTTTACCAGCTCCTTCTCAGGTGAGTTGTCTTTCAGAGGACATTGATCACGCTGCTCCCTCCGCTCAGATTCATGCTGGATGTTATGTGAATGTTGCAATCAAACAACCACAGAAATGGAAAAAAGAAATGGATAAGGACCTAGAAACACTGGCAAACCATCTCCTATGCCAAGGCAGAATCAACTCTGCCAAAACTGAAGCACTCTACCATAAACGTTCCTTATGTGGACACTTCCTACCTTCTCCCTAAATTGGGACCTTTCGCGTTGGATTTGGGTCACGTAGCTTTCTTTAGCACTCAATTACTCCACATTTTATTGTGCTTCATTATCTGAAATAAATGTAATCCTTGTCAAACCATTCAGTCTATTCATGGCACATGGAATACAAAGGCTTGTTACATCAAGCTCGCTGCCAGCGATAAGTCAACTATTTTCCATTCAATTACAGAACACACTGATTTTCCTGCTGAGTCACCTCAAATTCAATTTCTCATTGAGAATTCCACTGAATTACTTGCCCATGAATTAACAATGTTGAATGCTAATACAGACATCGAAATATATTGCATTTCAGTGACTAGAAGATTTAATTGCAGCTGGCAAGGTCTGCTTCATTTTTTTTCTTCTTTTCCAGTTTTGACTTAGTGATGCTGCCTTTTAAACCCAGTACTCTGTGGCAAAAAACATCCTGTAACCATTTTGTGGGGTTTAGAATGCATCCCATCAGATCACACAAACCATATTTCTGTTTTATCTACTCACTGTGGCTCAGATATCTTCTTGGGGGTGGTCTGGAGGGCTGTAGGCAGAACTGTGTTGACTCTTCCTGGCCCTCCTCACTAAGATCTGTTATCCTGAACCAAATTTCAGTGCATGAAGCACTCCTTGGTTAGCACAGTCACCTGCTGGCAGGTAAAGTAAGCAAATAGATGCAATCCATGTAAGACAGGCACAATTAATTTGCTTTCTCCTCAAAGAATAAATGTGTTATCTATCATAGACTTTTCCGTTAATCTCAAGTGCTTCAACTCAAGTAATAAAAATCTTAATCTGGACAAAATTAAAAATCCAATCCAAATTATAAGGTAATTCCCAAATCCCACCTAGCTAATCAGCCACAATCCCAGATATTCTTAATAAATAATCACACCTGATTAGCTATAAAAATTAAGCTGTAATTCATTAGAACAGTATTTCTGGCACATGGAAATAACACAAAATCGTTATCTGCTACAGGATTTGGAATATACTCACATAAGGAAATTTCAAATCAGCAAGATATTTCCATTTGGAGTTTGATTTTGGTTTTATCTAGTAAAAAATGCCTACTTGAAACTAATCCTGTGTTTACTCCTTCAGCAAGATAAACCAAAGACTTTCTAGGTGTATGAATATTTCAGAACAGTCGAACCTGTGACTGTTTGACCTTGGGAGCTTTTCTTCCCAAGGAACCAGAAGAGGAGGTGTGGAGATGTTCTGCTGTGATCCAATGAGATGGATGAGGAACTGAGGCCATGGAGCACAGCTGAGAAAGCCTGGTAGGGATTTTTCCTCTTTTTTTCCTCTTTTACACTAAAGTCCCTGATATATAATGAGGATTACTTCAGTAATAGTAGATTAACACACACGTATTGACAGCTTAAATAACAATAAAAAATATACTGACATAGCTTAAAAGGTTCATCCATTAGTATCTGCAGCAATGATGTCAAATTCAAGAGCAAACAAACTCATATATGGACTTTGCACTTACTTTGAAAATTCCTGCAGAATACTTTGCAACAGCATTTGCTGTGTCACCAGAATTCAAACTTTTTTGCAGAGTAGCTGAGTTTCAAGCAGTACAAACCCTACCTGGCTTCCTGGCAGTCAGCCCAGTAACACAGCTCCAGCACAACAGCCTGGGAACTGTGGGCTCTGGAGTATTGGCAAAGAATTTAACGTTCTAGTTGTCCCAAAAATCAAACAAAATTTCAGAATACTGAAATCCAAGACAAAGATACAGAGTACACATGTTTAGACGAAGGGAATTATTCTAACACGAAGTTCAGGTGCAATTACTCAGTAGTTACATTCATACACACAGTTTCTCCATCTCTAAATGCATCTCCTTGTATAATGTATGCACTTCTAAACAGCAGAAGAAACTTGCCCACAATTTCCTGGGGTTATTCTTCCATATAGATTGCAAATGCAGAGAACTACTGAAAGAAAGCTAGAAATGTTAAAATAGCGTGTATTTTTTTAACATTAAATCATTCTGGGTTCAGAATGATATTGATATTCAGCCTCTAAATAAGTGAGTGCCTAGAATGCCTCATCTGTTGCATTCTAAACTCTTATGTTGCTGTAAATGGCTAAACTACTATTTTTAATGGCAATTAGCAGTAGATATCACGAGACGTTACTGCTGTGATATTTCTTTTTTTGTACATTTTCTAACTTCCTTTTCCTCGTGGCATAAAGTCTCTTTTCCCGTTTTTACTTCTTTATACTAATGGATAATTTACTAATCTGGTAGAAATTTCAATCTATTTTTATTGGGTTTTCATTTTTAATGGGGGGATCTGTAATTTTAATAGTTTAAGTACAGCCTCCACTCCTTGCTCTTGTTATACCAGCTTTGCTTTTATCTTCCAGGATAAGCCACTGATACAACTCTACAAATAAAGTTAAATTAGGGTGGAAAGCTGAGTTACAGGAGGAGTCTCCAGGAGCCACTCAAGCTACATTATCAACTGGATCCTTTAAGGGACTTCTGTTAATTCCAGAGCCCAGCCTGAACACTGAACTGGCAAGCGACCATCTCTGCTCCAGCCTTGCTGTAAAGGGGATGGCAAAGGCTCCCAGAAGATCCTGGAGATCTCCAGAAAACAGATGAAATAATGAACAAATACACCAGCAAAATGCTCCTGTCCAAATCTGGAGGAAACCTCTTGGAATGCTTATCCGCTTCCGAGATCAGTTCGTGCCAGAGTTAGAAAGGAGAAGAAAGAGTCATCCAGCTTCTTCTTCAGGTGTTTATTATTTCTTATCTTTTAGTTGAGCGCTCTTCAGTGACAAGGTCTTTTCTCTCTGAGAACACGGCTGGAATGGCCCTGAGGGAGTGACCCCCAAGGCCTTATGAAGCCATTTGACCTAATCCAAATCCTAAATGTACTATATTTATAATTCTGTACCTGTTATCCTTACTTATTTCTCNTTTTCCTGCCTCCATCCCAAAAACCCAAACTACATTTTCACACCCCGTGATAAACTAAACTAACATTTTATCAAACCTACAACTCTTCTCTGAGTGTTGAAAGTCCTTTCCATGGGCAAAAGCCAAAGGCAGTGTTTGTTCTCCTGGGGTCCCAGCAAGGATCTCGAGCCCCCCAAGATGTCCATGGGGGTGTTCATGGGGGTCTCTGCCATGCCCTGGGCTCCAACATCAACCTATCAGAATGTCAGCTAAAATCACAGAAGAGTTGAGCCACGAGGCAGGGGAGTAACTTTCCCTGAAGGAAAATGTGTTGTTGGTCTTTTTGTCCTGGAGCGTTGCGGGGCTGTGAACGAGTACAAACCGGCACTTGAGGGCTGACTGAGCTTGTGGGAACGATGCACTCCTCCAGATGATTACCAACCATTCATCTGGCTAATGCGAGGCCAAACCCGGCCTGACTGCCTGGCTCGGGGGAATATAATTAACTCTGCAGTCAGGCTGCATTTGCCAAGCAGGATGAGCCCCGGGTGGGGAAGGCACAGGAGCAAGAGCTGATGCTGCCACCCAGAGCACAAAAATGGGCTCTCCAGCAAAGCCAGGACAGGCTTTGTCACATCCAAACTGCACAGACATCGAGCACCCCTTCATGACAATCAGCATGAAATTAAAATACACATAAATAACTATATGTTTGTTCTGGTTTTTTTTCACTACATCTATGACCAGTTAGAAAGCGACTCCTTACATTCTTCCATGGAAACATCCACACCATTAAAGGGTGACCTTAGGAAAGCAACCATGACAATCAGCATGAAATTAAAATACACATAAATAATTATATGTTTGTTCTGGTTTTTTTTTCACTACATCTATGACCAGTTAGAAAGCGACTCCTCACATTCTTCCATGGAAACATCCACACCAGTAAAGGGTGACCTTAGGAAAGCATCCATGACAATCAGCATGAAATTAAAATACACATAAATAATTATATGTTTGTTCTGGTTTTTTCCACTACATCTATGACCAGTTAGAAAGCGACTCCTCACATTCTTCCATGGAAACATCCACACCAGTAAAGGGTGACCTTAGGAAAGCATGTTTGAAAACAGCTAAGTACATTTAAGTGTTATTGATTGCACAAGTAATAGCGCCAAAAGTGATTACACAGTGTGGTACTTACAAAAATAATTACACTTCAGAAAATCAAAATTAATTTGTACACTTCTGCTACACTTTTGAAGTTGTTGACATTTCATTGTAGTGCTCCTAATGAAATGAAAATTATTAATAATTGTTTCTACTTCAGTGTGACAAATGTCATTTAGATTAGGATGTGAATTTGTCAGTACCTCATCAGATCACTAAGCTGAATTTTGGCTCATGTTAATTTGAAACAGGGGTTATTTGTATTTATCAGATGCAAGTCTACACAACCCAACCATATTATCACTGTGTTTGCTGGTTCCTAACTGTGAAACGTTGTGGTATAGTCATTTTTTCTTAGAAGTCACTTTAAAGGTGTGAAAACAACGGAAAATTAAGTTCCCTGGACAAAAGATTGAAAATTTTCTTCTTTAAAACACTTTACCAGGAAAATGGCATAAAATAAACAAGTGAAATTAGCAGAACCCCAGGGCCACTGTCTGAAGTGGCTGTTTCCTTTTTATTTCCCTACCAAGCAAATTTAGTCTTATTTTAACATAGAGTGAACCACATTGTTCAGTTATGGAAAATAATCAAATTAATAGCAAAAGCTGTATAAAGCAAAAGTTAAATCATATTATGCCTCCATGGTTGTCTCATACAGCACATCACTCCTATAAAGTTATATAATTAGCACAAATAAAGTAATTCAACTTCCAAAATACTTACAACAAAAAAATACTAAGGGCTAGTAGGGCACTTTCAAAGTATTAAATAAGTAAAATTCACACACGCAACATCTTGTTACCTTTACTGTTCCAGATTCATACTTGGGTGAAGTGACAAGCAGATGATTTGTCTGGGCAACTACAGCAAACCAATAAGAAACCTGCAAAGAGAGTTTGGGAAGACCTGTCTCCAGGCTGCTCAGGGAGTTCCCATCTACTGCCCTCAATTTTGACAGGAGTCTTTGCCTCAGGACACCCTACCAAGATTCAAGTTACTTTCCAATAGCTGATCTAAAAGTTCATAGAATGAAACATCTAGGTTTTGACAATTTTTAAAAAAGAGAAGCCATGATAAGGATACAGAAGCTTCATTTTTGATAAAACGCCTTCCATTTTTTACCATTACTGCTAATCCATGGATGGGCAAAATTGGAGTTTCTATCCAAAGATCAATACAATTGCTCTGTCTAAGTGCTATGTGAGCAGTACTTTAAAAAAACCTTTTTATAAAGACAATTATGTTAGGCTAAGAAAACTGGCCTGGACATGTGGTGGTTTCCCAAGAAAGAACTATTATCAAGAACTGGCTTTGTAAAACCCAAGCCTCACGCTATGATGGCTGCATTAATATTTGAAAAGCTTTATCATTTATCCAGAGCTTGTTTCACGAGGTCTGATTGATGATAAAATCCTGGTTGTGGAGGCCACACAGAACTGAGGAGCCTGCTGGAGATCTGCTTGTCCCGTGCTTGGGAATTGGAAATTTTCCAGTCATTACCACAAATCCAAGGGGCACGTTGACAGGCTTGAAAGAACAGCTGGCATAAACCCACCCATTCAGAAAATCTATCTTTGTTCACAGAACCCCAAGAAAACAAACCCAAAGAAAGTAACAGCAAATGTGATTTTACTAGATCAGGGCAGAATTTGCATTCCTTTGTTAACACTGAAGGCACGTGGTAAACACAATCTGATTTCTGTTGTACTTTGCAATTAGGGACTGCAAAGGAAGGGCTATTTATGGAATTTGTTTTCTCAGAAATACAAGAGGATATCCAACATGGTGACAAAAGCAGTTTAAGTGGTCAAACTACAGTAGCAAATAAACAGCCAGTCTGCCACAGCCAAACCTATCTTTCCATTATAACCATGCCCCGCTTCCCTCCCACACTGATAAAAAGCTCTTTCACTTGCAGCAGATAAGCACAAACCTCTCCAAATAAAACACTTGCCTCAGTTCTCCCTTTACATTCTCATCAGCAATTTTCCACTTTGTCCTAATCAATATGTTAAACAGAAAATTTAAATCGACTAGAAAGCTACATCTTTTTTTTTCACCTTGTGCTTTCCTCCTTTATTCCATTCACCTATAAATCTCTGGTTTATCCCTGTTCAGCGTTATCAGACTCATGATATTTAGATTGGTGATGTTTATTTCTCCTACAGTCCCAGTTCTCAGGCTCTTAAGATTATTTGAGAATCCCAACTTCAATTTAAAAATCCTTATATTGCTAGCTCTCAGGTTCTGGAGAACTGTGTGAAAGTATGACTCAAGTGTACTCTAAAAGCTCCATGTGAAAGGCAAAGAAAAGGTTTATTCAGAACAAAACAGAAAAACAGAGATTACATTTTAATGCATTTTCAGAATTGCGTGTTGGAGATTTTTTTAATTGCTAGGATTTATGAAGCAATTATGGGTAAGTGCCACATTCTGATCACAAACAGGTATTTCATATAAACATCACAAACCTGGTACAGTGCATAACAGGCCAAACATTTCCAAGGAGCACTGTCAGAGTAGCAGAGGGTCCATATTAAATGGTGAGTAAAATCATCTCCTTGTACCACTGTCTGATAAAGTGATGTATAAAGACTAGGGCAGGTTTTACCCTAGTGACATGACCCACTGCTCACACTCATTCTGCACCCTGGCAATGCCATCCCATACTGTATGCCCCACCAAAACCACCCTTGAATTCTCATTTTGCTCTTGGAGTCATTGGACATGGCCCCGTTCCTCAGGCCAGCAAACACCCCACAAGAAAGAACATTCCAGATAAAGTTTTCCCACACATTTCCCATTGAGGGAAAATAACCTGCTCTGCCCCAGAAAACTTAACAGGGCTGCCTTTACTACAGCAGAGCCCTTCTGCAGAACACTCACACATACTTTCATACAGTAAAATCTGGATCATCACCTGAAATTTTGCATAATCCATAAGCAGGACACAGACTGAAACTGGAGCTGGCCAGCACCCCTGGGGGAACCCTCTCAGACTTACCTCTGCCTCTCTGCAGGAGTCAGCCTGGCTTCTCCCTCCAGGATTTACAGCTGCACAGACAAACCACAAAAGGGTGGGAAATCAAATCCTAAATGGCTCTGGGGACAGAGCAGGGGATGCTGGCAGCCCTCACTGTTGTGGGGACAGGGAGCAGTGGCCACGTTCAGGTGGGCAGCCGGAGCCTGGGGATGCTACATCAGGTACCTGTTTTTTGGTCAGCCTCCCTCCCCTGGGAACTGGTTTGTAAATCCCTGGCTATGAGCTCCAGAGAAACAAGGGAGTGTGGAGTTTATAAGTCCAGGTCTCACAGACTGCCAGAGAGATGCAGGAAGTGGTGCCTGCATGTTCAGCCCTGTGTGTGGCTTTCAGGCTGTTCTGGCTCGTGGGTCCTTGTTGGAGTTTGCTGCTGAAGGAGCTCAGGTGTGAGGGATGCTGCTTTTGTCTGTAGTTATGTTCAAAAGAGATGCAGACCTGGTTTATCCTGCTGATTGTGGAACAGGTGTGAAAAGGAACCTAAGAGAACTGGGCTGTGTGAGAAATCTGAAAGGTAAAAAACCCTTGTGTTTTATTGACTGGAAAGCTGTGGCCTGGTAAGTAAGAAGGATGGGGGGGTAAAAAAATCTCAATTTCTGCAAAGGGGAGCCAGGTGGGCAGGTGCTGTACGTGGTAGTGCTGCTTCACTGGTTCAGAATTACTCTACTTTCTTGGAGTTGTTGCTCCAGAGTTTGCAAAGAAGCTTTGAACTCCTCATAAATGTCTGTGTCTGGAGAACTTAAGAGCTGGTTCACTAATTACAGAACAGGGTGGAAAGGTTACAGCTAAAAAGCTATCATATAAGCAGATCTGCAAACCTTAATTGTACTTTAGTTTTGCTCCTGTTCAGGCTTCACTTGGAATATCATTTAGAGGTTAGTGTATTGCTCAGAGGTACGAATACAAATTCTTAATTAACACTATAGCAAGTATAGTAAGGTTACTTACTTGGTCTGAGATTAAAAAAAAATGGTTAACTGAATAATGATATATTCCCCTGAAGTGGCAAATTTGCACCTTACTAATATTTCTTTCAAAACCTTTTGATTTTAAATTAAGATTAGTGGTTTTGTGATTAAACCCCTGGGTAGAAATTCAGTAGATTTGAGTTCCATTCTCAGGTCTGAGCCAGACTCATTCTGTGACCCTGGGTTAGGTGTTGGTCACCAGGGCTGGCTTTCCAGCACCCATCTGCTTTTAATTGCCAGGGCAGTGCAGCTGAGGAATGCAGCAATGGAACCAGCAGGACTTTTTGCATTAGCTGCACTTGACTTTGGATCAGACCCTGTTGTCTGTCTCTTTCCTAAATGTACATATGGAGAGGCAGGCTCTGGTGAACTGCTAGAATGGAAGCATGTATTAATAAACATTGTGCACTGATGAGAAATTACAGAGAAGAGAATTTCTGAAGTGGGGAAAAAACATTTGATGCAGTAAAATACAAAAATATTAATGCTTCTCTTGTGTTTTCCTAATGCAGTGTGTGAGGGTAAGAATTCAGCAACTTTCTAAGTTGTCTCTAAAGTATAAGATACTGTCACATGGTTTTAAAATGTCTCATTTCTATGCCATTGGAAGAAAACAAAGAAATATATCCAAATATTTCCCCTCAGGAAAGGCTGGTCCTGGTGATACCCCTGTAGTTATTTAAGAAAGGTAATTTGATTTGTGTCCAGCATCAGCTCAGCACCTTCTAGGCTGTTTGTGTTCTTCTGAACACTGGGACAGGGAAAAAAAAAAAAAAAAAACAAACAAAAAAAAAACCCAACAAAAAAGAAAACAAACAAGAAATCCCAACGGTTAAGTTGAAGTGCTAGACTGTGAATTTGACACTTATTTTGGGCCAAATTCAAAAGCATTAGTTAGTAAACAAAATTGAAATTATGAGGGGTTAATCATTATTTTTTTTTCTCTTAAAATTTAATCTGCTGTTGTTTCTTCCTCTGTGCTGTGCATTGTTTGTTGTGTGGTGAGTATTTCAATGTAACAGAATTAACTGATACAGACTTTTCACATCCATGGCAGCCCGAGCAAAGATGAATTTTGTTGTGAGAAGCAAGGAGAAACTTGAAGGTCCATTCCAGTTCCCCCTCAGTCTAAGCCCCCATCGCTCTGACAGGTTGGATGAAGAGAGATAAACCAGATTAGGAAGCAATGACTGGAGGAAAAATTGTATGAAGTTATTTTCACATTTAGCTGGGGATCATTATAACCAGAATCTCAGGAGCCATTCTTTTAAGCATTAGTGGATAATGCAGTACACTACATTAAGTTTTATGCACAGCATTTGGAAGCTTGGAATGACTGCTGTAAACTTTCCATCACTGCTAGTTTGCACAATGACCTTTCATCTTCATTAGGCAATGCTCTGAAATTGCTCTAAGTACACCAGTATGGATTCTTTGGTGGTGTAAATTAGGATATGTATTGATGTTAATGGGGCTGTTTGCATTTATTAGTATAAATTAGTTTTAGTATTCTCTCACATCATAAATCACAATGGACATCAGGAAAGTCATTTGGCAGCAGTGATGTATAAACAGTGAAAATGAGAAAACAATTGACTCCATTATTCAATGTTTAGTGGCAGAAATGTGTCTGAAACATGTGAGGGGTGTATTTCCCAGGCTTCACCCTTACTGGATATGAAGCAATGGATGAAGAGTGACAAAGGATGAGCTCTGGTAAAGAAAGTTGTTGGACAGGAAAGAATATCCCAGATCTAAACCTTGAGTCCCTATTGTCACTGAAAGCCACATTAGAAAATTGGAATTTCTGAGATGCTACTATAAAAGAAATGTCTAATACAAATAATAATTCATAGGTAGGTAAATGACAGCTAGGCAGGCAAGCCTGAACATCTGTTTTATAGTGAATGAACACTGAACACTTCTGGCATCTAGTGCTCTATTTTTACCCCCAAATCCATACAATATTTAAACCCTTTTCATGCTGCATTTTGACTCATTATTCCACATTGATATCATACAAAGCAGTGATTTCCTTCTGCAGGAAAGAGACTTGCTGAGTTTATTTGTTGAGGGAATTTGTAAGGAAAACTTGTATGGAATATAGAAATTTTGAGATAGCAGAAAGCATTTAATCATGGCAATGGCTTTTTCAAGAGATTTTTCTTTGTGACAAACCAAATATGTATTATATTATTTGTGGATCAGTATATCTAACGTCAGCACACATTGCTGTTTATTGGCTCATTTTATCATGCTGAACTGTCACAAGCTTCTTATTAATCTGTCTCTGAAGGATCAAAATGCTTTAATAAATATGTTAGTTCCTTTAGATCTTGGGCTGAAATGAAACTGTTAGTTAAATGTACTGTGACTTTGAGTGCAGATACCTTTAGAGAGATTTAAAATGGGAGCATGTTACATAAATCGAAGTTTGACAAAGCAGAATGTATCTTTCTCTTAATGGCCAATTAGGACTCAAATAAAAAAGTAAAAAGCCCTTTTCTAGACAAAATGTGGGACTTCTTTATGTGACATGATTGACTTATCAAAGGCATGATTAACTTTGCAGTTTTATAGGGAAAGCTCTTAGCTTGTGTGGGGTGTTCATTTACCAAAGACTGATGTGCTTTAGTCTGTACACAAAATAAATGCTTGTGTGACACAAGGGTTCAGAAAGGTGCTCACCTTTCACTGCTACAAAGAGGTAGATAAGAAGTTGAGTTTTTACTTCATTCAGGACATGAAAATTCATGTATTTAGGTGCCAGTGACAAAGAAGAGAGGGCCTAAAGGCAAAGCAGCCCCTAAAAGCACTGTAAGACCATTCTGCAGACAGTTTTAATGGCAGAGAGCTCATTTTTTGCAGAGACAAAATGTGTGGCCTCTGAGCACACAGCAGTAAATGCTTGGTTTCTATGAAGGGATCAAAAAGCAAGAAGGAGTGGATGATGTACCACTGCCATGTCAAAGGGGAAATGCATTTTAATAACAGGTTTAAGGAAAAGGAATTAAGATCATCCATGTGAAATTGTCATTGGTCATTGCAATACAACTTCAGATTTCTTGGCAGCTCTCCCCAGAAGAACCTACAAACCTTTGAGTATGAGCCCTCTGCAGTGTGAGCAAGGGTTTTACTGAAGCTAACTGTGTACTAAAGTTGTGAGCCTGCATTTCACCATTTCAAGGGATTATACCAAAAATCTTTCCTTTTGTTAAGTTTTTTAACCTGCTGAGATCTTAACATCAACAGCATTTGGATTTTATACGTAGGTTTTTATATTTTATATTTTATACATGGGTTTGAAAAGCAAATGCTGAACTCGAAGTGCCCAAATCCTTCCATACATATATCCCTCTTATTTGAAGAGTTTACATGTCTTGGGTAAAACAGAGTAACAGAGAAGTTGAATGCAATGTTATTTATTTCAGCTTTCATCTGGAAATGCTCCACAAGTATCACAACCTTGGATTTTTGTAATAAAGTGGCCTTTGCTGTTATGCTCACATTGGAATGTTCATGGAAATGAGCAGTTCCAGATGAGCACCCAAACGTGGAAACAGAATTTTATTGATGTGTACAGAATGAACATGTTGAAGATAAACACATGGAAATAGCCAGGTCTGTAACACTTCTCAGAAAACCAAGCCCATAGGGCCAGAAATGAATTGGTTTTCAGATGGAGGTTTGTGTCTCTGTGCAGCCACAGAAGAATGGGTCTCGTTTCCCCTTGGGGTTTGTTTGCACAAACCATCCACCCACCAGTCTGCTTCCTTAGGGGTGTTGACAGTTTGGCACTACTTTATTTCACTTAAATCTTAGCAACAATCCATGATATTGTTACAGCACATTACATGGCTTTTCCTCTGTGTCATTGTATATTGCCATTGGGAAATGAAGCATAAAAAGGCTGCCATTAGAGCACATCATTAAATAAGACTGCATGAATTCCAACTGTTGAACAATTGATCAGTTCCATTTTGAGCCAAAGAGATGTTTTATCCCAGTTGAGTTCTTTTAATATTGAAAAAAAAAATCCATGTTTTAGTGGTGACTTTAATTTCCTTTAATTTTTCTTTTAGAAATTGTGCAGTAATATCAGCCTCTGTCTTGTAAAGGAAAAGATCAAAGCATACCAGAACTTATGTGCATGTGCTAAATGTGAGAAAGTTAGAAATTAACTCCCAAGTGCTGTAAGTTTCCTCAACTATCTGAAAGTAATTCATGCTGAGGGGTTGTTTTAAGACCCTATTTTAGCTGGGTGCAAAGCACAGTCCAGTTGTTCAATTAACTGCAGCCAGAAAGGCTGGATTCAACTTCATTCAACATCATTTTTTTTGATTGTGCTGAAGTTGTTCAGCTCTATCCAGTCTGCTGCTTCACTCATTTGGAAGCTTGCACATTTTGCTGTGATGTAGTTTGGAAGCTCTTTGAGTATTTCTTTGGTCTCTTATTCCAATGGAGCCTGGAATGTGCACGTGTGAGAGCAGATCCATGGGAGCAGGGAATCATCAGGGATGAGCAGGGAATCATCAGGGATGGGCAGGGAATCATCAGGGATGGGCAGGGAATCATCAGGGATGCACAGGGAATCATCAGGGATGGGCAGGGAATCATCAGGGATGGGCAGGGAATCATCAGGGATGGACAGGGAGTCATCAGGGATGAGCAGGGAATCATCAGGGATGGGCAGGGAATCATCAGGGATGCACAGGGCTACCCCTGAGCACTGACTTCTCTGTTTTCTCTTTCTCCCCGTGCTCCAACACCACCTGAGCCACCCACACCCTCTGACTTTGCCTTGGTGGGGAGAGCCACCCACACCTCACACCACTCCTCAGTCAGTGGCAGCAAACCAGTGGTGCTGCCCTGTGAAAAACCAGACAGTCCCTTTGGGGTGGTGTGGGAGCAGAGCCAGCTACGTGTGAGAGCCCAGAGCAGCCTGGGGTTCTTGGATGCTGTAGGGGGAGAGTTCACACTGCTGCTGGGAGGGCTGAGAAGGTGTTTTCATGCTGTGCCTGATTAAAGGAAATCTGTAGTAACATTTCTGCACTAGACAAAGCTGATTTCTGAGCTGGGCCTCAATGAAAACAGTTTCTTTTCACAGAATAGCAGCTAAAAGGCAGATCCATGAAGCTCTAATACCTGTAAAATGATTACAAGCTATGATGTCAAAACCCATACCTGATTTATTTATTTATTTAGGACCTCTCCTTGCATATTTCTGGGATACAGACATCTGCCAACTCAATTCTCTCAGAAGCCCATTAAATACACATTTTGTGTTCTAAGTAGCTTTCCTTCAGGTATGTTTTATATAGACAATTTTGATTCAAATCTATGGCATTTTAAGTACTTTAAAGCTATTCAATGCTGAATTTAAGTATTTGTTTCCTTATTTTTGAATTAGACACCTGTATGAATAAAATCAGGCTCAGTGGAGGAGGGTATAGTCTTCCCACAGGGCTACTCTGAAAAAGTAGAAAAGAAAAACTGATAATGAGTGAATTTAAAGGAGCACCTTCTATAGGTGGACAAGTAATTAATGTCTTACAGCTCAGAATCATTAATGTTTTGGCTAACACAGACATCCTGTACCCATAAATGTTTGTTTTACACAGCTCACAGACCACAGATTTCCACGTCTGCTTTGGAGCAAGTGAACATGGAGCAAACCTAACTCATTCACCAAACAACTGAGTTTCCCACATGTAATTTAAGCCAGACAAAAGGGGGGTTCAAGTGTTTGAATAGTTTAAATTAGATAGCGCTGAGGGTGACAAGTGACTCATATTCCACACCACTAATGATGTTTAGATCTCTGGGTACTGGTAATTGTTTTGTTGTGAGGAGTGTTGGGACATCTTTGAGCATGAAGACTGAATGAAGATTCTTGGCAGAATTAGTGTCCTTTAGAACCCCAAACCTGACTTCTTTCCTGCTGGGTGGCAGTTGCCTTGTTGCATTGTTGATGACACTCAGTGACTCAAAAAAGAAAAGGAAGTAGGGAGCTATAGAATGTCCTCTTTATTGTCAAAAACTCCAGCAAGTACTTAAGAAAGCTTCTACCTGGCCCTTGGTGCTCAGAGTGACCTTGTCACAGTAATACATCAAAGAGTGCACACTGGTTCATTTACTGAAGTGAATAATGTCACACAGCTGCTGCTGCTGCTGCTCTCACATGTCCCTGTGTCTTCAGAATGTCCTTACATTTTCTTTCTTATAGGCATCACCAAAAAGGAAAACAATTTTAAACGGTAAAATAATGAATATTGAGGGGCATTCTGATAAAATATGAAGATTATGGAGTTCAGTTGGGTGGGATTTGAAATAAATTATTACCAGAGGTTATTATTATAAATAATATAACAAATTATTATTATAAACAGTACAATAAATTATTACCAGGTATAATACAGTCTTCATTACGAGCCTCTAGCTAAGTGATCAACAGTAAAAATGACTAGAGAATGTGATGCCCCTTGCTTTGTCCCTTATGGCTGGAGAGTCCAAATATTCTTGTGCATTCTCAATGTTGTTGTGTTGTAGGAGTAGAAATAGAAGCACTTTGTCACTGTGGGAGAACATAAAAGCTGAATACGTGTGAAGTAGTCCTCTTAAAGCCAGAGGTTTGAGTTCAGGTAAAACCACTTGGCTTTTTTGCTTTAAACTTGTCACCATTCAATTAGAGTCAAATTTGGACAGTTTTCTTTTGAAAGCTGCATTGTCTGTCTCTACTCTTATTCCATTCACAGGAAAAGAAAAAAAAACCTGAAGCTCTGCCTGTGGGATCTCTGTCTGTTCCTGCCAAAGCAGGCTTTGCAGCTCCAGAAAGCAGCACTCATGGGACTCGAAGGGCACAACTTCTGCATCTTGAACTTTGCAGCTGACACATCAGCAAAGCTTGACAAGCAGCTGAAAGTTAAAAGCCCGTGGTACTTTAAAAATTAGATTTAAAAATCTCCACTTGGTTTGCAAGACCAAGCCAGTTGAGCTGGTGTGTGCAGGGAGCCTGAGTGAGCCAACAAACAAGTGAAGCTGTGCTTCTGGCACAGTTTATTCCTCGAGAGGGCGAGGGGACCTGCCTGCCTTGCCAGCCTGCAGCTGGGCTGGACCGTGGGAGGCTTTGGGGTTTGTCTTCCCTTTGACAGAAGCTCTGTGGACACTCTGAAGCTGGGGTGGAATCACCGTTCTTCCCATGGAATGTTGCATTTATTGGTGCTTGTCCCACAGACAGCAGAAGTTTTTGAGGCACAAAATGCATTTATGTGAAAATTCTCGTTGCAACGACATTGAGGCAAAAGGAAGATATTCTGGATTCACAGGGATGAAACACTTATGACTGCTGCCTTTGTTAGAACAAATATTAGCAGAGGTTAGAGGCAAAAGAGTGTAATTCAACCACATCTATCATGTGTGCAAGCCATTTAAATTCAATCTTTATTTTCTCTGAACGTTCTGAACTTTGTATTTTTGACTGCATGGAAAGTGCCCCTTTAGGATTTAGAACGAAGCTGCAGGAGAAAAAAAAGCTGGTCCATTGTTAAGTCTTCAAAGAAAAAGATTCAGGGATAAAAGTAAAATTGAAATACAAAAGATTTTTTTAAAGTTATTTAATGTTTCAAAATGGGGCTCTGGCCTCTGCCTACTGGCCAGTTTCAAGTTTACTGCCTAAGAACTGAAATTTCAAAGATGGTTTGGAAATGCCTTTTTTCCTGCATTAAATAATGTGAGGGCATATGGCCCTTTAGTCTGAACACGTGGCACTAAAAATATACATGTGGGGAGCTCTTTGTTTCAGAGTCACTTTTTTCCTTTCATTTGTTTCTGAAATCAAAGTTTTTGTATTCTTGAAAAGAACGAGCCTGTGTAATGTCATGCTTTGAAATGCTGTTCTCCTGACATTACAAGACCATGAAAGGGAGAACTTTGACTAACTCTATTATTCCAACACCTTAAAGACATTGCCAAGTTTGCTAAGCTCTAAATATGACCCACCTAGTTTTGTTTCTTTTGCCTCTTATTCTCTTACAAGGCTTATTTCTTTTCTTCATACCGTGCCTCAAAGCATGCTTTTCTTCATAAAATTAAACAAAATCCAGAAACATAGATTTCAAGTGACTTTTGCGTAATTCAGATCAATGTAGGCAGGTGACTGAGGCATGCAAACTTTATTTGAACTGACTAGTGCTTATCAAACAATGAGCAAAACTGGTTTGGAATTAGTTCTGTCTTTTGATGTGTGGGTACAGTGCTGATCAAAGTCGTTGATAGCCATTCATGTGAATCCCTGGGCAGGCTTTGTCCCCATTAAAAATCTATCCCATTGCAATAATCCTCAGACAACCCCCCCTCCTTTTCAAGTGAAAATAATTTTAACTTGACCCCTTTAGCTCCCAGACGTAAATCCCCAAATTGAGTAACGCACTTTTGTTTTAAATCTGAGTGCCTCCATCTAACAAAACTAAATCCCTAATGCTTTAATTACCTATAATGATCTCCCTCACAAATGTTCTGCTTCCTGTGGCCCAGAAAATGGTCTTCTTGAAAACCAGGCACCACCTTTGGGCATAACAAAGTCACTGCGATATCTATATCTATGTATCTATATCTATATCATCTATATCTATCTATATCTATATCTATATCTAATCTGTCTATATTATCTATATTATCTATATTGTCTATATAATCTCTATCTATCTAT
>WAAE01006949.1:213378-350333 GCA_013400495.1 Nicator chloris
AGTTATCTATATAGTTATCTATATAGTTATCTATATCTATCTAATCTATATAGTTATCTATATATATCTCCATGTATAAGCACACAAGCATTGCTGCTCAATAGGTTCTGCAACTGTGAAAGATAACCATTTTTAGTTCATTGCATGTTCATTTTTATCTAAATTTCTAACTGAAAGTGCGCTTCAGATCCTGAAACTCAGCTCGGTGCACTGAAGTAAATAGCTGTACACAGCTGAGAAATTGGCTTTTATGATCAGAAAGTTTTAAAAGCTCCATTTTGCTCATAATTGCTATATATTGAAAATTAACTTTGAA
The DNA here is from genome assembly GCA_013400495.1 of Nicator chloris. NCBI lineage: Eukaryota > Metazoa > Chordata > Aves > Passeriformes > Pycnonotidae > Nicator > Nicator chloris. The sequence continues at coordinate 213,695 of WAAE01006949.1, forward strand.
AACTTAATGCGATAAGAAAACTCCTGACCTCAGTGAAATCTGTTTTGTGCCTAATAGGAAACACCCAAGGCTTTGCTTTGAAGTCCCTGAAACTCAAAGATCAGAATGAGTCTAAAATACCCAGAGCCCTGCATAACTACAATTATTACCTCGGTGTCTGTCGTAGCTCAGGTTCCTTGAGCTTGATTGAATAAGTATTAGATCAATGGTGAGCAAACTCTGCATTGCTGAAAAAAGGGCACACAGGCCAACCCCTGGAATATTCCTTTCCCATTGCCCTCTTGAATTAACAGCCAAGAGAGAATCTGAGTGTAATTTGCCTCAGTTTTGGAGGGGAGAGCACATGAATATCATGTTTGATTGGGGAGCTCCAAGACTTTCTGGGTCTTTAAAACAAAAAAATAAATCCTGCCGGAGGGATGTGGATTAGAGAGTTGTAACAGATAGGCAGACAACTGAGAAATTAATCTCATTTCATAAGTTACAGATTTAGTCCCAGATTCGAGGGAGCCTTACCACAAAGTTCAGTGATGAATGTGGAAAAAGTAAAAACAATCTTCTTTGGTTCTACTATCTCAAATAAAATTGAAGTGACATTTTTCAAATGAGAATACATTGTCTGCTGCTTTGTCTGGTTCTTTCATTTCAGCTTTGTTAGATCTTTTGTTTCTTTGATGCTGAGAATATTGCACCATTTGGCTCTAAAACCTACATTAGAGGAGCATTAATTAAAGGCAGACACAGTGCAACGGAGACACTGTTAAAATTATGCTTGAAGGTACAATGTAATTAATTTTGTACAAGTGAAACATAAAAGAGAAAATGAAACCGGAGGAAATAGCAGCACATCCTCACAAAATGATAATGAGAAATACAATTGCAAATCAGACAAAATGTGAAAGGACATATGGAATAATTAGGTTTCAAGAAAGAAATCAAAACAAAGGGTAACCTGCTAATTGTTCTTGAAAATTAAGCAAAGAATATATAACGAACGTTCAAGGTTCTTGGGGTTTGTTTTGGGGTGCTTTTCTGAGAAGTGTGAGGTTGGCATTAAGTACCTGTCAGTAAAAGGAGGTTGTACATTTTATATCATAATTTCCTGGCAGGTATGTAAAGAACTGCTTCACTTTAGAGCAACTCCTCTGTTAGAAGTGATCTAAGAAGACAACAGGTTGGGACCTGGGTTATGGCCCCAGGTTGAAAATGAGGACACATGACATAATTAACTCTAATTCTGTCTGCATAGGAAAAAAAAAAAGGGCTTTAGGAAACTGCTTTAATTTAATTGGTCATTTTAAGTAACAATTAAACTCCTGCAGTTCTTGTCAGAACCCTTGTGATTCACCCTCAGTTCTGAACGTTCTTGAGTAAAGCACTCGAAAAGATCAAAAATGTGGCTTGAACATTTATCCTGTTCTCCAGAGCTTAAGTGAAGCCCACGGTTTCCACAGGTCTGTGGGGGCAGTCTTTGAAGGTGCAACATGAAACAGAAGGAAAGTTTACCATGTGTTCAGAGATCTCTGCTGCACGTGGTGACCTGGAATTGCAAAACTGTTGGGTCCCTTTGGAGCTGTCATTGCAGCTGTGTGGAGACTGTCCCTGTGCTGGGATAATCGCTGGCTGTGGGAGGATGGCACCACCTGAGGTTTAGTGGGGCCAGGCTTCCAGTTATCAAATCCTTTGTTTTCTTTTGGTTTATGGTTAAAGAAAAGCAGCAGAAATGTCAGCACAGTTTCACACCCCCCAGCCATTTGTGTGGTGGCACAGAATGGTGTCATTGAGTCACCCAACATCCTTCTTCTGTCATCTGGGAGAAATCAAACACAAACTCTCCTGGCAAGAGCTCCAGGGTTTTCATTGCTGACAAACAAACATGTCTGATGAGTCAAAAATCCTGAAGCTTCTTTTAAAACATGATGCAATTTTATATATGTTATCCATCTTTAGATTATAACTTCTTGCCAATTTGAAAACTCTCATAAATGTGATAGCTACTTAACTAGATTCTAGTAGTTGAGTTTTTAAATTTTAAGTTAGAGTTCCTTTTTTCTTTCACTGTCTGGATAAGTCAGTTTATTCCTGTCTTCCAGTTCATCAGACCCAAAATGAGAAATGGCCAGAGAGAAGGAGTTCTAGGTGAGGATCAGCCAGAGCCCAGTGCAGTCCTCCAGTTGTGGGTTAGAAAGTTCAGGCTGTTTTCTCCAAAACAGGAGTTGAATATCAGCATTCCCAGGTGATCTTGGAGGCTTCTTGCAAGAACAAGATCATTAATTGCCAACAACCTGAAAATATGCACAGAAAAGCTTGATCCCTTAACAAAAATATTGATTCCTTAACATCCTGTGCAGTGTTATTGGCCTTCCTACACTTCTAAAGCTTTCTTAATTAGTCACAAACTCCTGAGCTGGAAAGCTGTGTAATTCATAGCACAACAACACCTCCTCTGTTGTGTGCACTTTGTCATCCACTGGGATTTTGAAGAGTTTTAAATAAATCCCTTTTTTAGCATTATATAGCACAGTGCAATAAAGTCCTTTAAAATATTTTACTTAAGGATGCTGTGTTTTGCAGTAATTGGAAGGGCAAGATAGGTTTCAAAACAAAGCATGTTTTAAGGTAAAACACATTAAACTGTTTCTAGTGTATATAATTATATTGATCAGTCCATACTTTTTTTCACTGAAATGTCACACAAAATCAAACTATAGGGGAAAACTGCATTTTTTTGGCCTCCATGGTGAAACTTTGAAATGTTAAAATGCAAAAATATCTGATGAAGAAGAAGCTTTATGATCTTCACAGCAAAAATGTGAAGATCCTTGATCTCACAAGTTGTCTCTTTTGTCACAATTTGCTCAAAATAGAAGGAATACAGGACCTTCAAAATGGCAGAGATTGTTCAGTCATTAATTTTTACAGCAGTTTTAGGAACAACTCATTTAACTGAAGTTTAGGCTTTATTCCCATGTCATGACTCTGTAAATTGACTTGTAATAAATACCAATGTGTTGCTGGGCAGTTATTTTTATTAAAAAACCCACATTTTACAGTAGATGATCACACCCAGTAAATTTTTCCAGCTAAGAAGCCTAACCTTCCAAGATAATGTATTCTTTGCAGTTTATTTCTACAAATATGCTCCTGTTGTTTTGATAAAACATATGTAAGAAATTGATTTCCTGATTCACTTCAGCTTACAGGGTTTTTAAGACCAGTTTTTGTCTCTATCAATTAATCTTTGCAGATTTTTTCTCTGCTACCGGAATGCTCAGAGAATTTTGATAGCAAGTAGCTCTAATTCATCTCTTCATGAAAGGGCCTTTTAATCTGCTCTGTTTTACACTATTTCCCTGAAGAAACCTGCTGAATTTCAAAGCAGGTGTCTTTTAAAGACTTACAGACAATATTTTGAAAGGTAAGTATGTTTTGCTGCTATTAGTGAAGGGGGAATATCTTTTCCTGGTAAAAAAAAAGCTGCTCTGAGTGCTGCACCAAGAATCATGAAAGACCTCTGGTGGCTTCAGAGCCTCCTTTGCACAGCACAGTGTTGAATTCTGCCTCTCTGAATATCTGAGTGATGCCTTTACTGCCTAATGGTTCTTTGTTGTGATTTAGCTGAGAAACTATTTACACTCTCTCTGCATGCAAAAACCCCAGGTATTTCCTCATACAACAAACCCACAATGTTTTGAAAGCCTCTGTGAAACTTTGAAGCAGCTGAGTGATTTTTGCTGTACCTTGTGGTTTTAGCTCCCAGCTCATGTAATTAATCTTCCCCAGTTTGGGCAGTCTTACGGTTGAGGTAACAGGTTTTGCTAGAGAAGAATTTCCAAAGCAGACTTACTTTGGAAGTAAGACTAAAAGGTAACTGCAGAAAATGCATTTTCATGAATTCTTAGGAAAATAGGTGCTTGGGATGTTTCCTGGCAGAAGTCCAGTGAGGGCATGGCAAGGAAAGCCACAAGCAGGTTTGGTGCTGGGTTTATCAAACTCAGCTTCTCAGGAGACCATGTCCTGCTGTTAAAGCCATTGTGCCACGTGTTGTAGAGCACCCACATTTTGTTTATCCTCTTAAATAAACACAAAAAGAGTGCAAAGAGTGCTAAAAAGAGTCCAAAGCAAGCAGCAACATTACTGCTGTCAAATAATACCCTCACTGCAGCAGGTTCCTGAGGCAGCAGCAATGAGGAAGGTATAGCAAGCACAGCACTCAGAATTGGCTGTGCTCTGATCTCGGCTGAATTCCTCACTTCATTCAAAGAAATATGCTTCACAGAATCCAGAGCTGTGTCTTCAACCACCCTTGCAGCTTGTTTCAAATTAGGTTGTGGTTCTGGCCACCTGTCATTACACTGCCAGCTGCTATTAAACCATCAAAGCAGTATTTTAGTTGCTTTGATGTAGTCTGGAATTGTATCTACTGCTGAATGATGAGTAGATTAAATGTTACAAATGTATCCAAAGGGAATAGAAGCTCTAGTCTAATCTTGATCCACTACAATTTAATTCTAAGTATTTTCTTGTATTTCTATTCTTTCTGAGGCATTCCTTTGTATTTATAGATGCTAGTACAGCAGAAACAGCCTCTTGGAATAGCATTAAAAAACTGCCATTAACAGTCTGTGTTATTAATGTGGTGTTTCATACATCACAACTGCAGAAAGGTCTAGAAAATGGATAGTGGAAATGTCATTTCCCCTTTTTAAATGACATTCCATTTTAATAGATAAGGGAAAAGTACTGAAGGAAAATGAAGTTCTATGTTCTGGTTTGGTGAAGAACTCTGGCTTCTGCTGCAGATCTGTTGGCTGTGCCCCTGCCAGGCCTGATCAGTCAGTTAACGCTTGTGTGGTGTTTGGGCTTGGCCCCAAGCCTTTATTTTATCTCTTGACCAAGTTCAAACCAGTTTGTGCCAGATTCCCTGGAGGATGCAGCTGCAGGGGCTGCTCCCACTGCTCCTTCCTGGAAAGGATGGCGTGTCTGACAATCAGACCCTCCACAGAACAGGTGAGATATGCATGTCTGAGAAAAGGGACCAAGTGCCAGCTGTACCTCACTCAGGTTTCTGCTGCAGGATGTCAACAGCAGAGCCCTGGGCCCCCCTCCCAGTGCTCCCACACACAGGGACAGACAAGTGGAATTGTGTCTTTGAGGCAGCCCTGGAGAGCAGCTCTCACTGTGCAGTGGCTGGATCTCATCTCAGTGTTCTGGATCCCCCTCCTCACCACTGCTTCAGTCAAAACAGGGTCTACAAATTAGCTTTCATAGTAATAATTAAATTAATCCATGGAAGCAGCCTTTAAGCTGTTGCAGAATTGGTTTGCAACAAAATAAAACTCACCCAAATCTTACCTGATTGTGTATTTAATGTTTGAGAATGTGTCCAGACCTTGACCACGCTCTTATAGTTTGTGTTCCCAGAAAACAGAATTCCAGTTTTGGGAGTGCTACCTGTCCCCAGGTTCATGGAGGGAAGGCACCCATCAGCAGCTAATGCTGGACTTGATGCTTTTAGCAGCAGCTCAGTCCGAGCTCAGAGCCTGCAAACATCTGGCTTTGTGTTTGAGCAGGAATTAATGTTGTATAATTACAGAAGGGCAAAGATCCAAAGAGAAAAAGAGAGAAGGAAAATATTACTATAGTGAAATGTCTGATTCTGTATGATGCATTTCCTTTTACATAAGCAAGAACATTTTCAAGCTCAGTTTCATATTTCAGTTTTTCTGGTTTTCAGCAAATTGCAATAACACAAAAAGGTTAATTACAGGCCTCAAATGAAGGTTGTTTTTATTATTAGAAGTGTGGAAAAGACAATACATTTTTCTCTGATTGTCTTCTGGCTGATTGCAATAAAATGTAGACATGGGGTTATTTCTTTGTGGACTTCTTCATTTTATTTTATACACCAAGAGTCAAGTGTGCTTCAAATCACCCTTCCAAGCAGAACATCTACATGATGTTTGGCAAGTGGAAGCTTTTTAACTGTGGTAGGTCAAGGAAATCTTTCAGAATGGAACATGAATAGAGCTAGGCAATTCACGATGTGACTGTTGGGGTGAGTTCCTGTCCACTGAAAATGGCTCATTTTACATTGTGAAAAATGAAGAACTTGCATTGATATCAGTCCAGCTTCAAATTAACTGTTCCTGATCCAGCACAGTCCAAAGCAGTGTGGATCTGATAGTTAGGGCTAGATCTCAAACCTGCTGAAATAAAGGTACAATTTTATCCAGACTTTCACATAAACAACCTGAGTGTGCCTTTCAGGAAAGGTTTTCAGTGCCTGATTCGTGTGTGAGAAGAGCTTTAGAGAAGCCCTATCTTTGTTTTGCAGAACTACATGGGAACTAGAACTGTGCAGTTACGTTTGCTTTGCAAGAAGAAACAAGCTTCAATTAAAATGTGTGTTATTGAAAAAAAAAAGGGCAGAACCTCATCCCAGTTACATATTTGAAAGAGAGGTGTGTGACTAGTTAAAACTTCTGATGGGAGATCTTAAAAACAAATTCTCACATTTTCTCAAACTCTGCATAAAATTCCCATTGAATTTTTTTCTTTACAATTGAGTTAACTAAATTCTAGAGGGAAACTTACCCTTTTTACATTACCTGGAGGTTACAAGAAATATGAAATTAGAGAAAATAAGTTTTCCTGCAAAGATTTAAGCATAAGTGTTAATTTCTGCTACTGCCTTTCCTTAGTGAGAAGTTTTAGTGTGTTAGCTGTGCAGAGGATGATGATGGTTTCTGATTCCCTGGGGCAGATTTGCACACTGCACTGGTAACTGATCTTGTGCATGGATATCAAAATCCTGGGTCTGAGGGCATTGCCTGCACTACAGTGAAAGGAATGAGCAATAAGCTGTGTTTGTCCATGCATTAAGGTGAAACAATGCCTTTCTGCATGTAGGATAAGTTTAGCAGAGCCATTACTGGCAGTTGTTGCATGCACAAATAAAACATTTCCTAATACTGCTAAAGTATTGGGAAAAGAAAAAGGATCTACTGGTGACTGATTCTTTTCATGGGGACTTGTGGAAGGCCAGGATGTGTCTGAAGAGATTCTCGTGTATTTTGGTGTAGAACCCATGCTCCTGTCTTGGAGAAAACATCTGGTTCAGTTAGTTGTGGCAGGTGGCAAGGTTGTGATATATTTCAGCAGCCACAGTGGGGCCAGTGTTGCTGCCCAAAGCAACATCCCTAAACAGGAGTTAGTTTAGGAGTTCCATCCCTAAACCCAGCATCCCCTGAGCTCACCCAGCCTTGGCCAAGGCTCTGTTCTGCTGGCTGCTGCCTCACAGCCAGGAGGATGTTCCACCTGTGTCTGCAGAATAAGTCAATTCATAAGCAAGTGAACAGCCTCAGTAATCCAGTGGGATTTTAGTATTTATGTGATTTGCAGGAGGGAAAATAAAAATAATTGTTCATTATTTTCAGCTGGGATAAAAAGTCTCTTTAATGAGAACTTAGAGGGGTGTTGGTTTCCTTCATTGCATTCACTTTTCCTGCATAAATCTTTTATGGCACTGCTGAAAATGAGGCTGTCTGCCACTTGTATCTTAAAGTAATATAAAAATCCATTGCTTTCTTCCCCTCATTTTCACTTCACAAGAGAAAGGGGTTTTTGTGGGTTTTTTTCACCAGTTTAATGCCATCACAATGTCTCTATAGATAGTCCCAGTGTCCTTCACTTTAACAGCAGAACACAGCCTTGACCAGAGTGTCACCCCCCAGCAAAGCCTAACAAGTGTTGGAGTGAAGTGGACGTTTTCTTTCACTGCAGAAATCTTCTCTTGTGCCCATCTCTATTTTTAAAATGTAAGCACTCCTTGGTGGGCCACGACCCTGCCTGGATGACTCTTGTACAGCAAACAGTGAATATGTGGCAGAGCAGAAATAATGGTATTTAAAGGCTCCAATATTGGGTGCTGTGGAGGCAGTGGAAGGAGAAAGCCTTGGCTTAGAGCCATGGAAACATGAGGAGATTGACACCATCCTGCTCTCCCAGTGATGTAAGGCTTCCTCCTTACACATCCTCACATCTAATTCCAGTTGTCAAGGGAAAATGTGTTCTGTGGTAGCAGTGGAGCAGTTTGTGAGTGATGCAGGGGCTCAGAGCTGAGCTTCCTTACCCTTTCCTGGGATAATGGGGGGTTCTTCATTTGGTGTGATCTCTGCTATCAAATATATTTCATTTTCTCCCTTGGATGGGAAAGACATTTGAAAAGAAAAGGCCCAAGCTGCTGGACTTTAGTGGCTCTGTCACTGAGTTCATCAGACTCTGAATTCATCAAGCTCTAGGAAAGCTAAAAATGCTAAGAATAGCCTTCTAAAACCAGCAAATCTGAGGTTATTAATCAATAATGAGAGAAAGAAAAGGCTTATTATCCAAAACCAGTGAAAACATGCATAGACTAGGCTTTAAAAAAGAAATTTGTGTTAGTTGAGAATAGGAAAAATAACCAATGTGTTTTTTATTTTAAGCATGGAAATGAACAGAAAAGTAACTGTAAAAATGACAGCTTAGTGTCTTGTATTCATTCCCTCTCCATGACCTTCATACCAGATTTATGGGATTTACAGGTTAAGAAATTTTAACAGTTGTACAAACTGAAATATTCATCTAAAAGTCAAGGTATTTCATATTTGGATTGATGGGACAAAGTGAAAAGTGATTAGTGTCAGTTTTCCAGTTGGCTGTGGCAGAAAAAGCTGATTTTGTTCTTTATTATATCCACAAGGTTAGAAAAGACTTTAAAGCCCAGGGTTTTGTAGTCACTAAAACTGAAAGTCATAACTATAGAGTGTAACTGCCAGGTAGATGAGACCAGTTTTAATTCCCTTACAGAGCAAAATACAAACCAAATGTGCAATTGAACCAACCAGCTCGATTTAATTTGTGACTAAATCTGCTAAGATATTGTGTTTGGGTTTGGGTTTTTGTTTTTCTTTATGGGTATGGGAGACAGTGGATAAAAAAAGTCAGAAGATTCAAGTGTTGGGAGATTTGGAGACTCAGTTCCTAGAGATTTTGATCCTGCTTCTGCAGGAGTTCTAAAGCCTGCAAGTCTCCATCTGCATTGCAATCATTGTCAGATCAGTAAAGCTTTTTACCTCTGTCTCATTCCAGACATTTTTACCACCTTGCATACCATAAACAGTTCTTTTTTGTTCACTGAAACCTTAGATTATAAATAGCAATGCTCAGCACTTCTAGCTCAGCGTAAATTGTTGGGGGAGAAAGACTCAGAACAATTTTAATCACGTTGTCAAACCCAGAATAAGCTAATGTATCAAGCTGAGAGTTTTTTACCAGTTTTATGACATAATTACCTGTGTATTAGGCCCACAATGAAAAAAATAGCTCTGCAACAGCAATGTTTTTAAAACTTTATTGGTAGTGTTTGCCTCAAGATAAAATGAGTAATTACAAGCCCATTAAATACTGACAGGTAACCAGTTACAAGAAAGACGTTGTCAAGTTATTTCACCTAAGTAAAATCAATCTTTCACTGTTCTGCTTAATTAAGGTAATTCCAGCCTGGCTCTGATGTAAAACTCTGTTGGAATTCAGCAAAAATAAGCCTTGAAAAGATGGAATGCTGCTGCATTGTGCAGCATTCTGCAACTAAAGGGTTAAGAGTTTATGGTCATTCATAGTGAGATGGGAGGCATCAGACACCAAACATTTCTGAAATTCCCATTTATTTAGGCCCTAGGTGTGAGCTGGACTTTCAGACCTGTTTGCAGGAGTAGGTTGATGTCTGAGGGCTGCCAAATTCTAAACTTGTCAAAATGTGGTTGGAATCACCCCAAATCTGGTTGTGGGTAGGTTCCTTTGCTTCTGAAGGAACTGGAGATGGGAGCCAGCTGCCACCAACAGGTGACACAACGTCAGTGACTTCAGCCCAGCCTTGCTGAAGTGGTCACTGAGAGCCCCTCCAGCTTCCAAACTGCTGGAAATGTCATTGTGTGATGTAAATAACAAGACTCCAGAATTCCCTGAGAGTGCCCTAAAGTCTAACTTTCAGCACCTGCCACAACTGTAAACTATTTAAAAGTGAATTAATTAATTCACAGCTAAGGTACTGTAGGTGTGAAGATACAGCCTGTGTCTCTTCCACTGGAAGTTTATGCTTTATTTCTTGCCCTGAGTTTGTTCCATCTTTGAGGTGTCTTATAGTGTCTAAAATAATAAACAAGTAAACGCCATCTCATTTTTTTAATGCTGTGAAAATTAATGTTATTATTATAAAACTAAAATAATAAATATTAGATTATTCAAACCTAGTGCTGTGATTGTTATGTAGATCAACTGTTGCCTGCACTTGTGTGGAAGGATCAGGGAATTAATTGGATTAACTGGATGGAGGGATGATTTCATGCAATGCTTGGGGAACTCAAGCCTACCCAACCTGCAAGGTGCAGTCAGGAGAGGGCTCTGCCAGGGAATTGTGGCACAAGAGTTTATTTATCAGATTTGGAGCTTGTTTAGGGATTTCCATGAATATTGGAGAAGCATGGATGCAGAACAGGGTTACCCACTGGGTCTGCAGAGATTTCACAACTTGTTGGAGTAAACAGAAGAGCTGCATGTGCGATCCCAAAGATTATTTTTTCCTCATGGGAGAAAAGTGGTTACACTGGACTTGAGAGTGTAGTGGAAGGCTCAGTGAACAGATAAATGCAGGTCTCACCAGCAGCACTGTTTCTAGGACACCAAAGCAGTATCACACACTCAAAAGGTTTGTGCAAGGTTATCTTCCCTCTCTAGCACAGGCTCAGTGATCCTCTTGCACAATACATGAGGTGTACGGGAAAAATCAGTGAAATATTTTGGGGTTTGGCAGCCAGTTTGGCTCTGCCAAGACTTTGCAATCAGTGTGTTATTGTATTACTGCCTTGCAGGTTAGCTAATGTAATTAGCACAATGCACAGCCCATGATCTTCACAGCAGCTAATCAACGATTTGGGGTTTATGTACAAAAGCATTTTTAATTTATTTTGTCTCTGCTTCTCCCCCACCCCTGGTGATTCTGGTGTGGTTTTTTGTTGCAGCCCCTTTTTCAGAGCACGCCTTTATTCTGTTATTTCCACAGCACCACCTTCAGCAGATGCAGCAGGTCTTCTGTGATGTAAAATCCATCACTGCTCGGAAGCTTTCCCTTCAAAATAATTACATTCCTTGTATAATTGTTTATTTTCAGAGACTGTTCCATATTGTGTCTGCTCGCCCCCAATCCAATTTTATTTTGATGGACTGGAATATCAGCCCTGCTGTTCTCAAGCCTGAAGTTAATGTATTCATTAGTTATAATTGCTTCCAATGTGTCCTCACCAATCTTAGTCTTCTGCTTACTTAATGATTCTGATTGGATGTTCAACACTTTTATCTGGGTTAATTTACTATTCATAGTACAATGATGGATTATTCATTTTGTTACCCAGATTACAACTGTAAATGGAGTTATACATCATCAATGAGAGCACCACAGAATCATTTAGCTAAAAAATGCCTTCTAGTTATCTTGGAGCAGCAAAGATAGTCACATAAAAACTTTGTGGCTGGCAGTGCCTGCTGCCCAAAGATGGCTGAATTCATTAGCCTGCTATGAATTGCCATAAAATTCTGTAAATGCTACTTTTAAAAGCTGTTTTATGTCCCTAAGTGTGTGTGTGTGTGTGAATTATCTTGAGGGAAACTTAATAAAATATAAACCAAAATCAACGGTGGAACAGAGTTTGTAAAGGGCAGTGGGTTGGAGCTTAGAACTCTCGAGCTCTGTTCAATATTTTGGTGGATTTAAGGAGGAGAAAAAAGGAGGTTTCATAAATTTAAGGAGGTTTTATAAAATGTTTAGATTGGAACCACAGAAGGAAAAGTGGCCCCGGTGTCATCTCTCGCACCATTAATGTGACAACAGAGCTGGTGACTGATCTAGTAAAGAAATATATTGGACTTCTTCTGGACTAGTCTGTGACTCCCCAGGGCTCTTTTGGAAAGATAAATTTTCACTGAGTCCAAATGAAAGGGGCAGTGTCTGCTGGTTGGATATTTACATTTACCAAAAGACAAACTTTAAGTACACAGCAGGCATGAACTGTCAATAGGACTTCAGGAGACACATCTCACATTCATCCCAGGTCTCATGTTCTAAAAACATGAGAAAATCAGACCTCATGCCCTCAGGTAATTAAAAATTGCTGTTTTTCTGTGAGCTCGTTTTGCATCTTAATTTTAAACATAAAGAGTATTTAAGGAAGGTAATAGCTCTACCATAAATGTGTGTGGTTCTCAGCTTGTTGGGGTGTTGCTTGAGATACAGGTCATGATAAATGTATGAAATAACAATACTGACTGATCAGGGCGATTTGGAGAATATCTCACAGGAAAAGAATATTCTTTCACTAAAAAATTCTTGCCTCTCTGCTCATGTAATACTTCAGTCATGTTGGCTGAAATATGGGGAAATTTGAGTTGCTAAAGATGAAGTTACAGAAGCAGAAACTTTTCAAAATCAGGAAATCAGCACTAATGCAGAAAAGATCTCTCTGTGCCAGTCAATATTTCTTGGGTTCAAACTCCTGAACATGAAATATTGATTGTAAGCATTTCCCTTAAAAACAAGGGCTAGAAAATGGAAGAATTCAGCTTTTATATACCAGGATCCAAATTCAAAACCTGTGAGACAATGGAGCTCAAAGGAAAGTTATCTTTTAATTAATAATTTTGAATAAAAGCTTAGATTTTACATCTTGGTGGCTCATTGCACCACCATTCTCTTCCAAAAAACCCCAACTGTATTGAATCTTCCGAATAATTTTTAAATGTTAGCAGGGAAATATTACTTTGAATATTTTCATTTACTGAGTATCAAACCCTTTCTCAGCTATTGTGTACAGAGGCAGAAGGTTACTTGGGTTCCCTTCTGTAAATATCTGAGCCTGTGCACACTCCTGGTAGAACAGAGGCATTTCCTCCTGCTGGTTGAGAACCTCAAACCAAATGATCCCTGTGGTTTCCCTGCTCCTCAGCCCTGTGACAGCATGAACTGAGAATTGGTAAAGACATCACAGAGGGATTTGGAATTTTTAAAGCTTTCCCAAAGATGCATAAGTTTAACATTGAACAAAAGTTCTAAAAATTCAAAAATGCCCCCATTAACCCCCTACTTTTCAGTGTCCCTTTTCATTCCTGCAAGAGTTAATGCATTTAATCCATTTTCTTCAAAGATGTACTTCTTTAATCAAAATAGTCATCCTCTTGGGTGGCATCTCCAGCTGAGCCCTCCTCAGAGCCGTGGCTGTTGTCTGCTTGGTGCTGGAGATCTTGTGGCATTCAGGGACAATTTTAGTGCTTTTGCAAGAGAGTCAAGAGGGGGAAAAGAAAATTCATGAATGAAACTTTTCATTGCTACACTTCCTGTTAATGCTGCAGTTTTACCTGACAGGGGTGAGTGGAAACAACACCTTGATGAATGTGTGGAGGCAGGAGAGAAGGGGGAATGTAGCAGCAGAGCTGAGGAAGTCTCAGAATCTATAGGTTTTTTTTAAACTGAAAATCTATCAGTTTTTCTCTGACCTGATAACAAGTCCTAACTTTTTTAACAACAACAAAAAAAACAGATGGGGTTTTGAGTTTCGAGCTGGTGGGCTCTGATTCTCTTCTCGTGATGAAAATTTGGAATAAATTGAGGGTATAACACCATGGGAGTCACAAATAAAGTGAAGTGATGGCTGCATCATTGTGCCACATTGGCATTGTGTTCTCTCAGAATTCAGTGGTCAAGTGTGGTTCTCTCTGAGAACTCTGAATCAGCACCATTCAAAAAAATTCAGAAGCCAGAAGAATTAAACCAGGCAGTAAGGGACAGCAAGAACAGTCTAAAACACCTCTTCCCACTTCTGAAGTCGATTTTGAAAGAGAATGTGGAAAAATTCTCAGAAAAAATGTCTAGTGAGCTAGAATTTTATCAAAATCAAGGCAGAATACAAAAGTGAGGGAAAAGTCAGAAATAAAATGTAAAAGAATCAATTCAGAAGTGAATTGAGGAAAACTAAACGGGTTTGATGCCAGCAGTCATTAGCCTGAAAGACAGAACCTGTCAAAATAAAGCGAGAGTTGTGCAAGAAAAATCAGAGCAGCATGAGGAGACTTTTGGATTTTTCAGCCCTAAATGAATTTATGGTAAATTATGGACAAATCTACCTTTAATTGCCTTTTTTTTTAGTTCTCCAAGTGCTATTTTAAACTGAGACATCACGAATTTCTGCATTTTGAGGTATTCCTCTCAATTACTAGAAATCTGATAAAAAAGGATCAGAATTCTTGGAGTGGTGGCAGAAGCAGGACCACGGCTGGGGATGTTTTCCCTGGTGCTCTGTCAGGTGCTGCAGGTTTCTGGTTTTTCTCTTCAGCCTCCAACTCGGGCTGGAGTGAGGTTTGGTTGAGAAAGGAGCTGGAAACACAGATTTATAAGTCACTCCGGGGGACCATAATTTTACAAGGATGTAAAGGGTGTCAGGTCTGGTGGATTTGGGGATTTTGATCCTGAAAAGCACCAAAACACAACAGTCTTCACTTTTATCTATGTCTGTTTCTTTCCACTCAGAGATATATCCTTTCCTCTGAGCCACAGAGGCTTTTGGGAGTTGTCTCCCTGATGTCTTCCCTGTGAGTTCCCCTGTGAGTTTGTGATACTGAGGGTTTGAATGTCTGGTGCCAGTTTTACTCGAATATGTGAATTACAGATATGTTTGTGGATTTCCAGGATGAGAGCCCAGATAAGTAGAATTCTGTTAACACAGTAGCTACTTCTACTTCTCAGTAATCTGCGATCTGAAAAAGAAACACTCATACTCTGCTCAGGCTCTGAACATCTTAAAAGAGTCTAAAACTCAATTACTAGGGTTTGGCGACCTTACAGAAAGGAAACAGCACCTGATTAACTGATGAGGAAATAAACAGCAGCAGTGTGATGTGACCTTTAAAGAGCAGCTCGTGAACATCTCTTGAAACATTTCTGCTTAAAGGATGTGTCAGGACTACACTTTCTGTGGTTGTTCTCTTCCCTCTGTGTTGCTGCTTCTCTGGCACTGTGGCATTTGGGGTTTGTACCCTGGATTCCCTGCAGCTCTGATGTTTCATGGGCTGTGTATCCCAACAGGGACTGAAATTGCAATTCCTGGGGTACTGCCACTCTAAGGGAGATTGGGGGATCCCTGGTTTTTCGAATGAAATTTTATTGGTGTGGTTATTTGCCTCATGAAATATGCAATGTTGACTACAGCTCTTAATTTGCTCTATGAAATAATTTATTAAGAGCAAGTGGTCACATTAATGGACGTGTCAAAGAAGGGCTACAATCACACCCAGAAGTTCCAATAAATTTTCAGATCACATCTTTCCCTATTATCTTCTTAATAACAAAAATGATATTAAGAACTTACAGGGAAGTTTGAATCACTTTGAATTCTTGTCTTCCAAAGGGCTGGACTGTGGATCTGTGAATGGAATCAAAGTAGAAGTACTAGAAAATATTTTGGGATCATTTTTTATTCACTACTGGGCAAATTGCTATATGTTAAATCTGCCTTCTTAGGTAGGGCATGAGAGAACATTAAAATGGAGCTTGTCATATAAATGTGGCTTATCAGAACTCAAATGTGATATTTAACCAGTTTTACACCAAGTAAGAATTTTCTTACTTTGTTAACTTTCAGCTACGAAGTAAATGAAACTATTTTGCCCATTAACAGTGAATTAATTTTCCCATTTTCATCAGATAATCTGCAAGTTTTTTTCTATAGTAAAAAGAGGAAAAATATAGATCCTCAGATTTTTGAATACACCATTAAAAACTTGCAATTTTCTTGTAAGTTTTATATAAAAGGCAGATGAAACCAGCAGAATCTATTTTCCATAACACCACTGTGGTTATGAATCAGTGGCAGCAATGCTCTCAGTCTCTCCAGCCCTCCACTCCTCTGCTCCTGGGCTGTTTCTCTGAAGGGATGCTGACAGCCAGTACTTTCCCATCAGAACTCCAGTAGCACCCAAAACTTCAGGAATAATTTAAAGCCTGCAAAGGTGCAGCCACCCTTGTTCCCTTTCCTTCCCTTTGTTCACATAGAAACAGGTGACTCAAAAGAACACGACCCAGATCTGAGGTGCAGGCAGGTCCTCCCCTGAATTTGCATCTGGGAATAAAATTTCTGTAGATGAAATTTAATTCAATTAAACTTGGAAAAGTGGTTACTATCTTACAGATTCCATTTCTCAAATCAATTTCTTTTTTCATACTGGAAAAGGATCCAAGAGCTCCTCATCTCCCTTGTTTTTGCTTTTTCTTCTCCCCGAGAAAAAAAATCCTTATGTGGCCAGTACAAAGAGAATTGTTTATGCTTTTCTGAGTGCATGCCAAGAAGAAAAGAACCAGAAAACAAAGACTAAACCCTTCTTGAATTTGTTACTTTAATTTTCTGACAGTCTGTCACACTGAAGCAGAAAAACCTTAAAAATTCAGTTTATATATTTCCTTTAAAACTATTTGGGAAGCTGAGTGTGCACCAGCCTTTGAAGAGACTATAATCTAGGTTGAAAGCATAAGAGGAGGCATATTAGAAACTTTTTTCTTCCTTTTGTTTTCTCTTCAAAATTGAATGGGACAAATCATCACAGTTCTGTTCTCTCAAAAGCCATTGAACATCTGCCACCAGATGAGGAGTGTCAGCCTTTGTGCCTCTGCAGAACTGGGGCACAGTAATCACTGCTCTTCCCTGACAGTTGCTGCTCATGAGAGGATGTGAACTCAGGTTCCCCCTGTCTCCTTTGTCCCTCCTATCACCCACCCTCCCTAGCTTCATTCTGCTCTCTTTCGTAGATCCCACTTTTTCCAAGACTTGTCTTTTTCCTCTTTCGACAAAAAGAAAAGTGGATTTTTTTTTTTAGAGAAGTTTCTTCCAGCGTTGCCTTCATTTTTGGGTCTTTGGCTTTCACATGGAAATTAGTTTTATACTGTCAGCAGTTGTTGTCTCTGTCAGGTTGCAAAACTTCTCAGCTGTTTATTAATTATAACTAAGGGAGATGAACAGGTGTCCTAAAAACAAGTATAAACCCATGCTCTCATTTTGGCTGAGTAACACACAATTATTCACCATCCCCTGAGCCTGCTTGTAGCTCCAGCTATGTATTTTATATGATATTAGAGATGTATGTTGGTTTATGTAGTGTTTGTGGTACAGACACGGACCACACCAGTGTTATCCCACACCAAGTACTGTCAACAGGTGGTCAAATAATAAAAATATCCAAGAAAAATTATGCAAAGTAGATGTTGGAAGTGTAATGAGAGTTATTCAGCCAAGCAGTTATTCAGCCATTGCTTCATCATGTTCTCAGCACACCAAGACACAATGGCTAAAAGACTTTGCAAAAAAGGGAAACTTGATGGTATCCCCAAAAATTCCTCTTGGAAATGTTGTTTCCTGGAATGAACTTGCAATAAGGCAAATAATTTAGATATCTGGAGCAAGCCTGCTACAGACACAAGGTACAAATATTGAAGTTCTCTGCTCCTTCTGTGTTTAATCAAAACACGTTAATTTAAAATATGCATTTCAATCCTAGTCATTTCATATTGTATATATATGTCTTGGTAAAATAAATATGGGTCTAGTATTGTTTAATAAAAGAATAACAAAATGATTCCTGACATAATCACCTTTAAGCTTATCCCTGACCTCATATATTTTAATTATGTAGAAGAGCTAGAAGATGGCCTGTGCAACAAGGAGCCCTTCATTACCTGTAATTCCTATTTTATAACTTTTTTGTTTGATCTGTTCCAGGATTCATTCCGAAGAAATTCAACAGAATAAATTATCATTCTCCCCAACCATTTGACTGTAGCTTTGAATATATAATGTACCCACCCATGTATATTATTTATGAAAGATTGATTATTCTTTCATCTCAATATCCCTTTTATGTCAAGAGAATTTCAGATTTAACCCTTTCCTTCCTAGACATGAAGGATTGCTGTCCAAACGTGCTGCTGCATCCCACATGGGCACATCAAAGCCTGCTGAAAGCTCACCTGGGTACCTCAGCAGCAGCTGCACTTACACTTTTGACTCACAGGCTGCCAAAGACAGCTCAAGGGATGGGAAGGGTGAATGGACTTTGTTACCTTCCATGCCCTGAGTGATGAAATGTGCTCCTTGAAAGCTGGATCAAGGTGGAATTTTAAATTACACTTTTGGCTCTGATTTAGTTCTTTGCTGCACCAGTTTTTGACCAGTGAGTGGAGTGGAAGTGAGCTAAAACTGCAAAAATAAAAATTCTAGGGAAGTGGGTATAAACATGGACTGCAGATTTATAGTTGGAAGGCGTTTGTGTTTCAGTGGATTTGCTGTGTTTGTGTAAATGCAATGAAAGTAAATAAAACAATATGTTTGTGTTGGGAAAATGCTGCATTTGCTTTTACCTCCAGGTTTTGGTAAACCTGGGAGCTTTGTGTTTCTCAAGGACAGATGGCTTCATCACTGTGCCAGTGACAAACCCCACAGCACACAGGGTAAGATCTCAGCAAACAGGGGAGAATTTCTGTCTGGGGATGGCCTCCCAGGAAAGGGGGAATGAAATCTGCTTTCTCTCGGCACAGCTTGTCCAGGGTGTGCACACAGTTCTCAGCAGCCAGGATCAGATGTCAGCTCCCTGCCCAAAGAGAGCTGTGCCAGTTACTGACTGGGGGTGGACGTGAGGAATTCAAACCCAGGACTGCTGAGAAATCCAGGAGCACCCTTTGGCTGCTACTTACATTGTTCCATCAGCCAGAAACATCTTCACTGTGACCGCAAACTGCTCCGAGTCCTTTCTTCTGTCCACCCTTTGTCCAGTTTGGATCAGCTCCATCTATCATTTTATGGAGAAGCAGATCCTGAGCAAAAGCCACTTTGATGACAGTGAGACGAGTTACATGAAGAAGGTGGATGGGTATTTGGGTGACCTAATGCCCCTGGTGTCAGGTACAATTATTGGTCAACTCTGAGGGGTTTTACTGATGCATTTTATACCAAATTTTATCTCCAAGTTGTCAAGCTTGACTGGAAAACGGATGGTCAAGAAGTAGTTAATCTTGTAACTCCAGGGTTAAGGTCAAGGGTATCATTCACAGCACCACTGCTGCTTCTTAAAGTTTATCTGCTCATCCTGCTGGGTGTCTTCACAGGTGTTTGGTCAGGTGATGATCTTTGCAAAACCTGCAGCTCTTTTGATTTTTGATTACTTTTCTGGTGGTCAGTTATCTTCACTCTCTTTTTATCTCTTCTTTCCAATAAAATTACACGTTTTTGCTTGTGCTTTTTGTAGAAATTTTGTTTCCCTGTCGATGCTAGGGCACTTGGAACTAGATGATCTTCAAGGTCCCTTCCAAACCATTTTATGATTGAGTTACTTGGCAAAATAATTGGATTTTTGATCTAAACTCAATGTGAAAAAATGAAATGAAATATGGGTTTCCTAAATGATTACTTAAAATCTAAATAGTATAGAAGTCATAAGGAAATACATTTTGTAAATGGTGAATTAATACTTTGATTTAAAGATGTGGAACCAAAATAATGTCATGTTATGCATGTTGAGGAGGGAGGAGATTCTTTTGGTCAAAATAACTCTTGAGAGAAAGTTAAAAGACTGCTACAGGTTTTGCTTAAAAATGAATCAAAGTTTCACCTAAACTTGCTTTTGCATTTTATGATAAAAATATGTTGTCAGGTTGTCCAATAAGGTTATCTTTTGAAATGTGTTGCCTAAGCAATAAGTGGGGTAGAAATTATTCAGTCATCACCCTGTCAAGGACTGCATGATTCCCACTGGCATTTGGGAAGATGATGTGCAAACCAAGGCCCTCATTCTGTAAAGATATCACATTCTCCAGTTTATGCACAAAATCAGCCAGCAGCTTCCACGGGGCTGCAGTGGATATCAAGTGTGTTTCTGGCTGCTCTGCTGCAAGATGCTGTAGGAAGATTCACTCCCATAGAAGCTCCTTGGATGTTTTAACTCTTGTTGGTTCTTAGAGCCAGACTCATCAAGGAAAAGATAAGGCTGTGCAGTTTGGGAGTCTGAGTCTCCCCAGCAGTTCAAAGGAACAGCTTTGATTTCCAAAGCTGCCAAGTATTTGTTGGTTGGAATCTGTGCCTCAGTTTCTACCTCTTTAAAACTGCTCTCATCCTCTCCTGGACAAAACCAGAGTGCAACACCTGCCAGGAGTGTTGGTTTGTCACTGCTCTTCTGCAGAAATAATTCAAAAACATCTGGAATGTTAATGACTCCTGTCACAGGGAGTGCAGCAGGGTTGCACTGCAAGGGTGTGCATTTACCTTTTGTAGCTGAATTGCACCAGATTATCTGTAACACTGGAGAATTTCTTTTCCACCAGTAAGATTGAGTTGGATCTGACTTTGTATAGCTCTGATAGCAAAAAAAGCTTAAAATCCTTTTTTATTTTTGATATTTTGTGTCTCTTTGTTTCTTTATTCCACCAGTCTAGAAAGTTTTGTCCCATTTTTGTGTTCATCTCCTTTCATTTGTTTGGCTTTTTGTTTGGTTTTTCCTGGGTTCTTTCTGAGGGGGTGCAGGGTGAGGGCAAAGATGAAGCAATAATTTGGGGGATGGGGCACATTTAAGGCTTTTGTCCCACTGAAATTCTTACCTCCTTTTCCAAGAATGAGAAAATTCCTTTCTTTCTCTCTCTGCAGTGTCGTTCTGAGTTTATTTAAAGACAATTTTTAACAGTGGGAACTGAGGGAAGGCACTGGGCTGCTTTCATCAGTAGTGCCTCTGTGTGACTTAATGTGAGGCACTGGAGTCACACTCTGCCCGAGTGCTCGTGGCTGGAGGCTGTTTTTGCTCCGTCACAGGGAGATGCTGAGTCTCAGTGTTTGACAGTGCTGGCTGGGGATCCTGTCTTCAGCACACAGTGGATGCTCAGACACAGCACTGCGTGGCTGTGCTGCTGCCATCTGTTACCATGGCACTGCTCCTGCCCAGGGTGAAATGCCAGCTCCAATAGGGCACAAGTGCCAAGGAAAGATTCCTTTGGGTAGGAGGACTCAGCTCTGCTGTAAGAGCCCTGTCTTGTGCAAGAATTCCCCTCCCCAGAGCTGTGTCAGGCAGGAGCTGGGCTTTCTCCATTTGCTCTCGTTTCCCTCCGAGCTCCCTTCTCCTGAAGCTGCTGTCCCCAACACCCCCAAGGCAGGGCTGGGCCCAGGCTTCAGTCTGCCTCCATCAGCACCCCCAGCCCAGGGCAGCAGTGCCTCATTTGGCCTCAGTGAGCGATTTCCTGTGTTTTAAGAAGTAGCCAAGAATGCCGTGGCTGATGATGATATCCCATCCTGCCGGTTCTGTGTACATCACAGTATTTCTCTCACTGCATGCTCGTTGTCCTTTTTTCTTCAATAAACATTGCACTACTGAGCAGTCAGTGACCCAAAGAGTAACTTTGCAAGCATCTCTGTAAGTAAAGGGCTTTTCTTTTGTATTTCTAGTTAAATTGATGTCGTTGTTCACAGGTCCTCGAGCCATTCTAATTGATCCTGAAGCTCTTAAGGTTAGAAGTTCCCTTCTTTCAAAGATATCCATTTTAATAATTTATCTGTTAGTCTTCTGGTATACATTTCTTTTTGAACTTATCTTTCAGGGGAAAGGAGGCTAACAATGAGAAATAATGTATTTGCAGTCTCAGGTTTCTTTATCTGCTGGTTGATCGGGGTTTTTTTCCTGCAGTACTTTCTATTCTATCCATCCTTTTGGGGCAAAGCCTGAAGATTTTGTCATTTTGGACCCACTTTAACAGAAGCTTGTCAGCACGATATTTTAGATCACCATGGTAAAGTTGTGTACCTAAAGTTTTAAGGTGGATTTTATCTGTATCTGGATATATTTTGAAGCTGTTGGATGGTTTTCTGCAGTTCTCATAGCCCTGGTGCAGCCTGCTGTAGTGTTTTGTCTATGAACATGAGACTGGAAAATCAGCAAGGTTGGAGTTATTTTATAAAAGGATAGAAGAAAAGATGGGCTGGAGAAATTGCTATAAACAAAGTGAATTGTTCATTGTAGAAGGAAAATGAACTTGCTACATGGAAGATTAACTGTCTATTAACTGCAGAGCAGGAAGGGAGAGCAGACAGTTGCTCAGGATATATTAATTTGCAGTAGCTCAGTATCTCTGCCTCCCACTCAGTTAACGTCACTCTGTCTCTTTATTTTATTCTTCTCCAGAGATTCTTTTAATTACCTTTTCTCTATTCTCTCAGTTCAAAATTAATGATGGAGTAATTATTAGTTGTAAATCAGAATGCCTCAAGATGAAGAGAGCAGCACTAGAACTCGGGACTGAAGCAAACCAAAAGCTTCATCGCTTTCCCACAGCATTCCTGGAGGTTTCCAGCTGAGAGAGTTCTCAGTCTCAGGAACGTGTTTTTTGCCTAGATGTTATTTCTACATCCTGGGATTAGCTAAGCCAACCACAGCAAAGCAAAGATCTTAGCTGAGATGCCAAATGAGTGCAGTGTTCTACCATGGACCTTTCTGGGTGTGAAAGGAAGCAGCTCCCCGGGCAGGAGTCCCTGGGGACACTTGAAGCAGGTGTTGGCCCTGAGTTTGGGGGACAATTTTGAGTTTTCTAACCTGTCTCAGGAGCACTGGGAAAGTGGGGCTCAGCTGAAATAAACAGGCAGGATGCAGTTGCTGGTTTTGTCAGACAAGGAGGCAAGGGCAGATCTCAGCTCTGTGCCTCTTCTGCCTTTAGTGGTTTTGCACAACTTTATCTGTGTGCAGTGTACAGCAGCCTGAACCAATATTTGGTGTGTTCTGAAGGCAGAGGAAGACCAGGGGAGGCCTATTTAACTGCAAAAATCAGAACTTTGAAGTGCCACAGAGGAAGGAGGGACGAGTTGAGGTTTGCAGGAGCTGCACTGCCCAGGTTTGCTGAGGTCTGAGCCGAGCTCCCCGGCAGGCGTCTCCTCTGCTGGGTTTTGTTGTCAGGAGTCAGGCAGGAATTTGTGTGTGCCACGCACACACTCACCCATAAATAACTGATGTGTTTGCTGGGAGGAGTCCTGGATGATGAGCAGAACACAGAACAGCAGCTGCTGGTGGCTTTAACAAAACTCCTCAGAGTGGGGCACCAAGAGCTCAGAGAAGTCCTGGTGCCCTTCCAGCAACAGAACAAACGACTTGTGTCCTTTGCTGTTGATTCTGATGCAAACTTTGACATTACAGTGGCATTTATACTATTTTTTAATGTTTTTATAATGATTTATTATAATTTAATAATTACTGGAATTGTTAATTTCAAGTAAGCAAAGAATGGCTCACACAACCTCTGAGCACTGCCTGTGCTGCAGAGGGTAATGAGTAACAGGTTTTAAACATGTGCAATTCACATCACCTTGCATTTGTAAATTACCCATTAAATAATACCAAAATAGGGGATTTCAACTAATAGCTCTTGTTCTGTGCACCTCAAATGCTTTCTGTGGACGTTTTTGTGGTTCCTGAATCAGCAGGAAATACCTGGCAAAGAGGGGAAGAAGACTCAGCTGACAAAACAACAGATGCAGCAGCAAGAAATTATTCTAGAGTGGCACATCCTGCATTTAAAACTGCTCAAAATTCAGGTTACATGCAGAAAAAAAATTCAATATATTGCCATTCATGAAGAAATTATAAATTCCAAATGAGTTGGAATATGATGCTCCAGCCATCTAAATGTAGAGTAGGATATATTAATTTGCAGGAATGCTGGAATAGCACTTTATTTCCCACAGTGATGAAATTGGCAAATTCAACCATCTCATTTCTAGGAGGGTTTTTTTTTTCCTCCATGGCAATTGAGAAAATTGTATTTTTATTTATTCTATCAGAATTTAGTTGCTGCTGGTTCACAATTATATGACAATGTAGTAGCCCTAACAGAAATTCCAGTACACGTATTTGGGATGAGAACATTAATATAGTGAAAAATGCCAAAGGAATGTTGTAACATAAATTATTAAGCAATAATAAATGGAAACCAGAGCGAATAACTGAAAGCCTTCTGAGTCAAGGTGATGCTTGCAATAAATATTTTCACTGAAATACTCCCTGGGTTGGCAGGATGTGGAAAATCCAGCTCCATAATAGCAGAGCATTGCGAGCATTGACTATCTGAAGCTGGAATTCTGATAATAAATTGGATTTAAAATCTGTAGGAATTTCAAGCAAAGAGTCCAGAATGGGCCACACTTGAGCCCCTCTGTATGTCTGGTGGGATCTTTCCCAGCAGGGATTTAATATTCTGTGCTAAAATACTTGGAGATCTCTGAAGGACATTAATTATGTATTTTGTCATAGTTTGTTAGCATTTACCTCCCCAGGTATCTCCTCCAAACTGGTGTGGCTACTAAACTTTAGGTTCCAAAGGACTAATATAGAATATTTAGAACAGCTGTAGAAAATGAGCAAACCTGGAGTATCATTTCCTCCTAATGACATTTGTGCTGTATATGTGAATCAAAAAGTCAGACAACACATTTCATTTTCATCACAACACGGGTTTTTTGTGCCTGACATTAATACAGGGTCAAATAAACATCGCATGGGAAGGAAATAAATCCGAATTTGCAGTCTGAAAGGGCAGTCATATTTCTTGAGTGTTCTGAATGTCAGCTTTCTGATAGGAAACCAATGCCATGGCAAGGAGCGGGGACATTTGGAGTTGTCTTTTGTATTCACATCCAAGTTTAATTTCTTTGAATCCTTGGTGTTGCCCATGCAGCAGCATCTTATGGCATTTCTAATGTTTCTCTTAAACTGCAGCAAATGAAAAGCTTTGAAAGGTCAGACATTCTTTGCCATATCAAATAAAATAAAGCTCAGTTAATAGGTGTTATTTAATAAAACAGAAAATGATGTCTCACACAGATGTGTTGTTAAAGATGAACCTCCCTTAGAGTTTTGGTACCACAGAGTGTCTCACGGATTTTAAGTTCTTCTAAAAAAAAATTATACTGGGTGTCCTAATAATAAATACAATGTTGTTTTTCTCTTTGTAAAGTCCTGAGCTCTGTTGTGCCCTGTGATGATAATGGGAAGTTATCATTCAGGGACAGACAGATTAACACAGTCGTCCTCTGACCTACATGTCCTGGAAAATGAAATCTAATGTCAAAAATAAGAACAGTAAATTAATATTTAATTCAATAGCTGAGAGTAGGCAATATGCTCTCACTTAGAAATGTGAGAGTTTTGTTTGATTTTATTTAGTCTGTATGGTAAGAATAAGTAAAGGTGAAGTGCAGTGTAAGATAACCCCAGAAGATTTTGGCTTAGATTTTAATTTTCTTAAGGGTGTCCACAGTTATTTCCGATAAAAAACTGAGACTGTCATTCTTCCTTGACAAAATGGGTCATAATCAGCAAATTTAGCTGCTGTTCTCTATAGTTACATTATAACGGCCTGAATTTTCTAGACCTAGGGATGAACCGTAATGAGATTTTATTTTATTATTTTTTAACTTGTTTCCTTGTTCCCAAAATGCTTGGGGCACATTTTTCTGTGTACTGAGTAACAGTTTGCTTTGAAATCATCCTCCTAGACTGAACTACCACGTTTATGAGTGTGTCTGCTCTGAACAAATAAATGAGAGAGAAGTTATCAAGAGGAGGAGTAAGAAGAATCCATCCTTCTGTCATTTTGTATATGGAAGTTGGCTTTTTAGATAGGATATATAGAACAGGGCATGAAAGCATTGGATTATTATTTTCTTCTTTTTGTGTTACAGTGACTTTCCTTCAAATACTTCAAAAGCTGTGAGCAGTTTGGGAGCCAGGGCCCTGCTGTGGCACTGTCCCCATCTCCCACTGCTCTGGGGTTGGGTGTGAGGGAGGCACTGCTGTTGCCAGGGTTCAAACCCCACCCTGGTTCAGCACACTGTGTGCCCATTCCAGCCTGGCAATGCCGAATGACTCCAGCCTCAGTGGCTGATCCCGAAATTTGCAGGCAAATTGTTCCTTTTCAGGGGCACTGCTGGGAATCCCTTTGCAGTGAGGAGGCTCGTCCCCCCTCAGGGTCCTGCCTGGGCCTCAGGGGAACAAAGAAAAGGGGTTGGAGGATGTTAATTTTTAGTTTTAGCATGAAGCAATTATTATTTTTTAAAGGTGTTTCCTGCCTCTGAAAGGTAGAAAAATCATATGTTGTACCATCTACTCACTATTTTAATTTTTTCAAGTTTTTAAAAATAAGCTGAATTTCCTATAGGAAGAAATTGCCTTTGAGATTTGTTTTCCTAATTAAACAATCAACTCTTTTAATTGTTTTCATTGTTCTGAGAGCAGAGAAACAACTATGGGTGGAAAGAAAACCTTTACAAGCCCTAGTTATGTTTTTAAATAAAGACCTAGATAGGAGGAATTTAGTCTCATCCTCTTTCATTATTGCCTGTGAAATGAGGTGAGAATATATAATCCTCATACTTCTACCAGTGGCTCAGTCAGGACACTGTGCAAGAACCAATTGTTATAGTAATTGAATTTCAGTAAAATTTATGAATCCTCTTCAATAATGTCAAGTTTATTGAAATCTAAAAATAAAGAAACAGAACACTAGTCTGAATTATGACTTAAGAAAGAATTGTAATATATACAACTTGGAGCACCATTATTAATAAAGAAAACATAGTGCTCTTCACAGGAAATTAGTTTTCTAACTATTTGTGCTATTGTGAAATGCTAGTGCATGTAATCATTTGTAAGGAATAGTTTCCAAAATGTGTCTTCAATGCATTATCCAAAACATCACATGAAGATCAGTGGAGATCTCCACAGCACCAAGGTGGCAATGAACAAAGGAAACTGCAGACAGAACATTCCAACCTTCCCATCATAATCTTCTGGTGAGGGGCTGGACAGGTCATTGTGCTCAAACACCAGAAATCTGAACATCCAGAAGTACAGCAGGATTCACACAGAGGTGATGATGATTGTGATCGTTATTGTTATCGTTATTACCTGTTGTGTGTGGGTTTGCAGTGTAGCAAGATTGAACCATGATTTGCACGTCGCTGTCTGTTGAGCCAGAGCCTTTCAGTGGCAGGTCCAGATGATAAGAAACAAAAACTGGTTTCAGAGATTGTGGGTCTCATTCTACTTTTTTCCTAGAGACTGCGGCTGATTTTCTCAGCTGCAGTAATGTTCAAAGTGATCATTTTTCCCACGAACAATCTGAAAAAAGAATTTAAACAAATCTGCACAACTAGCACTTGTTATTTTGTTTACATGTAGAGAAGTGTTGATTTTAATTAGCCAATCATAGTGATAGTGTGTTAATCAAAGACCAATTAGGTCCACCTCTGTCTTTTCACTCTATAAAAGAGATTTCATTTGTTTTAATAAAAGAGTGTTCAGCTTTCTACATGGTAAAGTCTGTCTCAGTCCTTTTGTGTCCAACAGTGACAGGGGATGATTGTTGTCACATTCCTGAAGTCCTTCTCAAGTTGAAGGCCTCATTCAAAATGCCTCATTTGTGAAATTGAGCTTTACAAAGTAGGTGTGTATGCATTGATTGTTATAACGATAAAATTACTAATAGTGCCCTCTGTGCTTCACTGTGTACAGCAAATGATGAATAAGGCCATCAAAGAAGTTTTTTCTGTTCAAGAAAGAGGGGAAAATGTGGGAAATGGATTTGTAGAGAATTCTCAAAGCCTGACAGGAGGCTCACAGAGTCTTGTGTATTTGTATGCAAACTCTGAGATAAAATGTGCTGAGTGAGAAAGGCCACGGGATAGGACAGACCTTGCTGAGAGAAATGGAACTGGAAACAAGTTTCAAATGATGGCCTTGCAAATAGACCAGATATTTTGGAGAAATAGAACCGTGAAAGATGTATTGTAGCAGGAACCACGTGAGGTATTTTTAGATGATTGGCTTAGAAGCATTTGTGTGGCAAAAGCTGATAGGCCAAAAAACACTTATAATGGATTGTAACTAGGAAATAGTTTAGTTTCTGATTGTGATGGCGTGATTTGTAACATCTGTACTGTCTCACCCCTCACATGAGACTGAAAATGGAATACAAGCCTCTAAAGTGCCTCTCAGGAGCCCCTTCTCTGGGTCAGAAAAAGGGTTTTACACACAGAAACCTCAATGCTCTGCTGTGCTCCTTGTGCCTGGGGGACAGAGCACGTCCTCATTAATGCAGCAGTGTCACCTAGGATGGGATTGATGGAAATGATTTACAGAGGGTTAGGAAATCTTGTTCTGTTTTACCAATAAACACTGTTACATTATCACATTTCAATAGCTAATTCTATCGCTGGGCCTTTTCTCTTGAAAATTAACATGATTTTCAGAGGGAAAATAATTATGTGTCATTCATAATCCATTAACAAGATAAAAATAAAACTGGGTGCTTATTTTCAGAGGGAGAAGTCTAGAGTATCTACACTTCCCTCATGTGGCATGTTAGTGTAAAGGCCTCTAAGAACTATATTAAATAAAATCTAGTACCTCATATTCCTTTTATTGGAATAGTATTATTTAGGAGCATCAGAATTAGACTTTAAGAAAAGGAGCTTTATTTAAAGACTTTTGCCTCTATTAACGCTGGTGAATACTGAAGGAGTTTAAGTACAGACTTACAAGGAAAGCACATGAACATTGATTATTATTGTTGCAATACAAGCAAACAAACAGTAAAAAGCACAAGCCAAACCACTGAAGTTTGCCCCTCATACAGAGATTTTTATCAGCACATCTCATACAGGAAAAACATCATCAGTCCCATTTTACAGACCAGAAGTTGAAGCACTGGAAAGGCAAATATTTATAAGGGATAATTTCACCCTGTGTTGAGAGCTCACTGCCAGTCTGTTCCCCAGGCAGGTGACTTTTCTCTCCCTGAAGCAGAACCTGACAGTCCTAACAACACAGCACAAGTTGCTGGGAATTTTTTGTTAGGGACCATTCAGTTCCCTTTTTTTTTTACCATATTTTGGTTTTCCAGCTCCCCAACACTTCAGGATACAAGAGCTTTTTTAACTCCTTTTTTTTTTTTTAACTCTAAACGGGACAGGCAAACCTAATGATTTTTCAAATGCATTTGTTGCTTTTAAGTAGCACTTGCCAGAGAGCCATTAGAGCCATGATTAATTCCTTCTGTCACAGAAGGGAAAAAAAGAAAATCAGCCATGAAAAAGCTGTAAGGCTTTTAAGTATGAATAATTTGCTGATGGTCTAGGAAGGGATTACAGTGCTGAATACACATCTCTATAAATATTAAAAAAGGTTTTTTTAAAGAAAACTATACTTCAGGACATGCTTACAACAGCTAAAAGAGCTATAGAATTGTGTTCTGTTCCTGTCCTCTGTCGACTTTTCAGGAATTTGATGTTTCTGAGGAGCCATCATGCCAAGATATTTAAATCAATCTAACCTACTTTAATTTCAGTCTTCAGAAATCAGCCAGACTTTGGTTTCTGACTCTGTGTGAAAGGTTTCCTCTGGGTTGTTGTTCCGTGCTCCGTTTCAGCTGAAGTGTGGAACTTGTTTGAGATCCGAGTTCTGCTCCCCCATGGGTTGTGGAGAAGGACTCCTAGTTTGAGGGTACCACCAAATATTTTGGGTTTCCTCTCTGAAGGCCTGGCCCACTGAAGTTGGTCACTGATAGCAGCAGCCTTTGATCCTTCCAGGCTGATTCCACACACTCTTTACAGTCAGGTTGTAAATACAGCAGCATAGAAGCAGCAATAGGAATTTGGCTGAATTTTCCTGCACAGAGAAGGGATCTGTGATAGCAGGGATGCAAGAGCTACAGAGCAGCAGAGGAACAGTCAGTACTGCTGTTTAGATGACGGTGTGTGTCACAGAGCAGAACAAATGTCTGGGTATAGAACGTGGGCAGGTGCTAACTTCCAGCACAAAATATCGATTTCCAGCCTGTGTTCTGGGGATATTTTCCTCTAATATTGAAATGCTTTGCTTTCATAGCTTGAGGTGCTGAAATTTTACTTCCATCTCCTTCAAAACTGTGAGTTCTGCCTGAAAAGCAATGCAAGACCTGATGTGTGAGTAGTTCTTGGTTTGGAGTTTGGCAAAGGCTGTGGATAGTTGTGAGGTAAGGAAGAGAGGTGGGACAACTTGTCATTATTGCTGGATGGGGCTGTAATTGTGATTTCTGCACTCTGAAATAGGTTGTTGTCTCTTGCAGCTAGTTTTGAGGTCTGATAGGAACATAAACAAATTTTAACTACAGCTCTGTGGCCCAGAGCTGGGTTTGTGATAGCTGCTGTTTCTCAACGCTGTGACAAACACTTCTAAAATCATTTACCCATTTTCCTCACCTGTCTCCCTTGGAAATCAGTTTTCTTTTCAGGCAAAGTTATGGGGAAAAAATAGTGTATTTTATCCTACTGCCTCCTACTTTACAGCACCACATGGATCATTAAGGCCTACAAATGCTTGAAGCAGGGCTCACGAGGAGAGTACGAGTCAACATCCACACTCACCAAACAGACATCACTCCTGGAATATTGTCATCCTGGGGATCAGCTCGTGGAGAACAGAACTTTACAATGAAAGAACTAATAAAGGGCCAGCAATCAACTGCAAGCCAACACAGATGTGCTCACTTGATAAGAGTATGTCTATTTAAAAGACAAATTCTAATAGTTCATTATGGAGAAGAAAAAACCCACATTAACATGACAGTAGCTGATGCAGTTTCCCATTCCACTGCAACTCCCAAACTGAATAAATCAACACGATTGCAAACTTCATCTTCTTGTGCCTTACAGGCTGTGTCACTCTGGGATCCATCCTGCTGCAAGCAGGATTTGCTGTGAATTTTGTGTTCCTAATGCAGCTCTTGGCACGAGGTTGCTGTGCAGATTCCCAGGGTCCAGCATCCCTTCTATTTCTTGGCCATTTTCAGATCTGTTGCTGGTTTCCCTGTGTCTCTGATGATGCTGTTTCCTGGGCTTCTCCTAGTACAGGCCACACAGCTGAGGTCTAAGCAGTGTGGAGTGATTTTGTGTTATTTCTTCTCTCTTACTCCTTCAGGCTCTCTGATTTTTGCTGTGTTCTGTGTCTCAGCTCCATGTAAACCCAGGCCAGTGAGACCCAGGCAAACACTTCCTTTATCTGTATCTGTAACCATCCTCTTTAACCAGTTAACCTCTAGGTACAGGTATGAAGCTTTGTGATTTTGGGTGTACTTAGTGACTGGAAGCACATGAACAATACCCTAACACAATAGTACATAATAATGAACACAATTTATTGGGGCTTGGATATTGGATTTGTTAATTTTGTTGTTTACATGACATTCAAAAGAACCAAATCTTGGCTGGTTGAGGCAGAGCATGCAGAATAACCTGTTAATTTGGACTATTTAACAGCAAAAATTCAGGCTCTGAGAGAAAGAGAAAATGTAATTACCATTGTGTTGCTAAAACCAGGCATTGAGGGAAAGTCGTGGCAAGCAGGTCAACATTTTAATTTTTTAAAATATTAAAAAATGCAAAATCGTAGCTGTTAGCCCTACAGATTTCAGTGGGGTTTTAACCACCTTGTCAGTCTGATCTGCAGGGCACTGAACTTAACAGAATTAATTGTTCCATGAATTTTGATGGCACCTCAGCCGAGTTCTACCAGGGCATTGTGCAGTCAGTAGGCAACAATCTGCAGGTACATTTCTCAGAGGATGCTGAAAGCTGTGAGTGCTCAGTGCCTGCACCTCTCCCCCTCCCAGAGAATATTCCTGGGTAACTCCTCTGAGCCAACAGAAAACAACTTTGGCAGAAGCTTTCTGAGGCTTTCAGCTAAAATTATAGGAGTGAAAGACTTTGAATCAATTACTCACATATATAATTCATGCTCAAAATACAGTTTGTTCATTCCATCTCTGCCCTCTGTACACAATCTCAGTACATAATTTACAGTGCCTTCTGAAAGTGGAAAATTGACTTGATAAACAGGTGTACCACAGATGAAGTCTGTTAGGAGCCCTCAATTCTGTGTGTCAAACATCCCAGTCACAATTCATGACACTTGCTAACCTATAGTTAGGTATTATCATAATCAGGTAGGATTGTATCATGGATCTGTGTACAAATTATGTCAAATAATTGTTTTGAAATCACATCTAATCATGAGAAACAGCATTCTGGAAAATACCTCTAACACAGCTCAGGTTACAGTCCTTGCAGCTACCTAATCAATAATAAGGTTTTCCAGTGCCTGAAGAAATTCCTTCCCTGAAAACATGAAGTCCACATGCCTGGTGGACTTGCAGTTAATCCATTTAAAAAAAAATTTAATTTTTCTGTAAACAGGAGAGATTATTTTATTTTATCTGTTTAACCCTAGCATTTTTCTTGATAAAAAATTCACCAAGATAAGGGAGAGCACAGGGGCTCCCCAGTACAGGTCAGGCTTCTGGGCTGAGTCTTTAGTGACTCTGTGATAAACATCACTCCTTAAAGCAGCTAAAAATTTGGGGGGTAATTTTTGAGGTATTGTTTTTTTGGGATGCAGTTTGTGATCAGTTTTCATATTTTCTCCATCCACATGCTCATTTCCTGGCTACAGAACTGTGATTTGGGAACATCCCATAAAGCTTTTTTAAAATGAATCCGAATTATGATTCAGGTTGTGACCTTCTCCCCACACTTTCTCATGATCACTTTTTATTTGTGCACTTTGACAGAGTTGGTTGTCCACACACAGCAGTTTTCTGATACGGACACGAGACTTTCTTTGCTTTTCTCTGCATCCATTTTTTAATTGGAAAGTGCTTTTTTCACAAGCCAAGTAGATTTTTTTTAATGGGACTTTTCTAGAGTAATTACTATTGTGAGGGGCTTTCATTGTGCAATTAAGACAAACGTTCTGCCACATTTGTTAATTACTGGAACACTGAAAACACCAAACAAAACAAAACACTCCGTCTTGAAAATAATTGAAGAATCACTTAAGCCAGAGCACCCTGCACTGGAAAATGCAAGGTACAAACAAGCAGGCTGAACATCTGCCATCAATGTGACAACCTTCCATAAAAAATATGTCAAAGAGAAGATATTGCAGGTGCTGCCCACCTCCAAATACATCCTGCTTCTGGAAAATGTTATTTCTCAGTAAAAATTAATGAGTTTTCTAATGAGGAAATGGTAATAATGAACTGTATCATTAAGAGAGGCAGTTTCTGTGATGAGGGGGCTCAGCCACATGGACCTTTCTCTCATGTACTTCCTGTTTTCCCCAAAGCTGGTGTCCTAAAACTGAGTTCACCCTCCATCATCCAACCTCAAACAAGACTCTTTAGCACCTTCATTTTTCTCAGCAAAAGCCAAAACGTGAGGAGCTGTTGCCTCTCCCCACTCCAGCAGTTTTTGTGAAGCCATGAAAAGCTTATGAATGCCAAATTTCAAGTTCCTAAAGCTGACAGTCATTTCTCACTGCCAGATATTCCAATTTTCACACCAGAGTGATTATCAAATTTACAGGAGCCATCAAATCAGCTTTCCTCACAGGATTGCTGGGAAGATTTTCAGTCCTTTTGCCATCTTGTGTCCGTGCAACTCATCATATTTTCTGTGCAGCACCTAATGTTGGATGTATTCACCCTCACACAACCCTAGTGAGGCAGGGGAGCAGCACTGAGTGCAGTGCAGAGGTCATTGAGGTTTAAAAACCCTGCACTGGAACAAAGCTGGAATTCTAAGGTCTCAGAGCTGTCACCCCAACCACTGGATCAACCTGCAGAATCTGGGGCTCCAGATTCTGAGACTTTAATCATAAAAACTGTTTTAGTTAATTGAAAGCCAGGTTTCTCTCTCAGGTCTCAGACAGAAGAAACAGTGGAAAGGTGTTTCTTTGGGAGCAGGAATCCTTTACAAGCTTTCCTCTCTCCTGCTCTGCTTCTCTCCCTGCTCCTCATTAGCTGCATTAGGCACTGTAATCCCATTATGGAAATGAGCTGGTGGTCTGGGAGACATCCTCCCCAAACACCCTCTTCTCTGGAGAGCTGGAGGGGGAAAGGCAGCACCTGAAACCCATTTCCAGCCAGTCAGAACAGCAATGTGACCAAACAGTGACCAAAGTCAAATCGTAATTAGGGAATTAGAACTGAAACCACAGTGTTTGGAAAATCGGTTTTCAGGCTTTAGGAAGAATTCTTCCCTGATGATTGCCACTTTTCAAGGCTTGTTTGGCTGATAACAAAGAGAAAATTCACTCTTGTGCTGCATAGCAGAGTGCCAAAGTATACAGCACGTGTAAAAAAATTCATCTCAGTGCTGAGATCATCTGTCAGATGCCATAACATCTGTCTTACACAGCTGAACAAATTTGCCAATCTTTGAGTAGAATATGATAATGGTGATGAATGCCTTGACGAGGTGACACGAGCTCCCACAGCAAGCAGCATTTCAGAGAGGGGTTTTCTTTGTAAAACAAAGAAAGAGATCACAATCAACCCTGTGGAAAAATTGCTGCTCAGAAACTGAGGGAGATTCTGGATGACCCTCTGTGACACATCCTTCAGCACTCAGTGGCTGATGCTGTGGCAAACAGCCAGCCTGGGAAGCTGTGTGTTTCTGTGCCTGCTGTGCACCCACACTGCCCTAATGAGGATTTTATTGTAGACAAGATTACGTCGTGGAACTTGAAATCAGGATTTTTATATTCCTCCTGGGCTGAAATAAAGAATGTCCAGATAAAAGCCTTGCTTATTGGGAAGTGCTGATGGTTTGGTTTTCAAGCAGAATAAAAGAGTGCTTCAATCTTACCCAATTTCTTACTGAAAAAAAAATTCCCATTGTGGCTTTCCCACTTCCAGCTGTGTGGCCATCCTGTTGTGCAGATATTTGGTTTAGCCAGGCACCAGTCCCTGGCTTGTACAAATGAGGAACAGGAGGAGCATTGTCCCCTTGCAGAGCACAGTGACCTTCAGTGACGGTGAATTTGGACAAGTGCAAGGAAAGACAAAGGGACTTGCTGCCAATGCAAGAGGGTTAAAACCTCCTCATGGCCTGAGCTACCTCCTTCCATAGATTATTCTGGGGTCCTGCTTGGAACTGGTGCTGCAAAGTAAATAATTCATTAATCATTGAAGATATTTTCTCTCTGAAAACGCCTCCTCCTCAGAGCAGGGTACAGACTTCAATATGGGAATAACCTAGAAAGGGATTTCAACATATCTTGATAGGATTGATTCTCCAGCTGCTTTACTTTGGGATTACTGAGTGGATGAATTTGATTCCAACCAAGAAAGTGGGATCTGTTTGTGGTAAGGATCTAAACTTCTCAAATTTAGTTACCATTTCATTAGCATAAAATCTTTACTGAAAAGGGGAAATCAGATCAACAGTTTTATCACAAATGACACTACCTAGACATCTTATTGGAGTAGGTTGATTTATTAAGTTTTTCTGCCAATCCATAATTTTTCTATATGGGAACTACTCATTTGCACATCATTGAAATAAGCAACTGTTAGATAAGAGACAACTTGAGACCCACTTTCATTTGCATTTAGCAAGTCAAGCTGATGTTTTTCACATCATTTATTAAACGAGTTTCAGAAAGATACACACATTTTAATATCCCAGGAAAATACTTGTGATTCATCTTGTCTGTCTGTTCTCACAGGTTCCACAGAAAAATTCTACATGTTGCATTTATAAAAATCTAGCAAAGGACTGGGAGGAGAGCTGTGTAAAATATTTGTATTGTGCCTCCTCTGTGGGCTAGGTGATGTGACACTCTCCTTCCTTGAGGTTTTATTACGTGCTTGAAATTAATTGCCAAATGCTAATCAAAAGGCTTGTTGAAGGAATTGCATTTTAAAAGCAGAATTTGATATTTTTGGCTTAAATAAGTTGAAGATGTAAAAATGTTTTCAGTTGCTGCCCTTGCTCTCTGCTCACTGCACCAGCCAGAGCCACACTCAGTTCCATGGAATTAGGGAGACACTTTAAAAGCTCTAAATTGGCAGGTTCAGACAGCAGTTTTTACACTCTACTTATAATATCACAGATATTTATGGAATAAGCAGCATAGAAAAGTTATTAATAGTAATAGGAAAGAAGCAGCTTCTCCAGAATAGATGCTGGGTGTAGAAGTGTGTTAGCAAACCCAAGGATTTGGATAAATGTGGAATGTGAGGGAAAAATGCTGACACTTTAGGTGCTAATGGGTTCTGTGGAATCTATTCAGCAACACAAGTGTGCAAAGGAGTGAAGGGCAGGAAAGTTGATGAAGCTATTCTGGAAAATATGATCTCAAAATAACCTCCCAATGCAAAAATACGAATTCTGCAGAGAAAGTTCAGCTCGTGCTGATTTGGAAAGACAGGCTTCTGATTCGTCACTAGGCTTCTAGACAGTAAAATAAAGTATTTGGTGACGTCTGTCTGTTCTTTGAAACAAATAAATTGGTAATAAGGAATTTCATTCTTGCTTTGTTTTGACCCAGATCCTCAGGGAATTAAAAAAAATAGCAAAACATTTAATGGTTGACCTGGTAAACTGAGCAATCCTTTGATAGAAACTGCTCCCAAAGTTTTATCCTTTTTAACTTGAACAGTTAATTCTCATCCATCAAAAGCCTTTCATGAGATGGATTTCATCTCTGAACACCATTTCATGCTTCATTTTGCTACACTGATGGGGATTTTGGGGTACTCATTACTCACTTTTTTCCTTCTCTTTCTTTAAGGAATAAAAATAATAAATCCAGGGGATGCTTTCCTTTCTTCCTCACTCCAGAGACACATTTCTAGGGTCAAATCAAACATTTCAGCAGTGTACAACAGCTGGTTTGTGCTTTGGCTTGTGGACATTGTTCTTGCCAGCTTTGTGATACCTGTTGAGAAACTCTGAAATTTGGAGAAGGCTTCAGGCTGGGTTCTCACAGTCCCTCATGTCCCAGCTGGCCTTGAGGGGCCCCAGCACAGTTAGATAGAAGGCAGGGAAGTCTTTGATCTGTGTGGAGCTCTGGCTTGCCCTGGGTGGGTGCAGAAGGGCTCCGTTCTGCCCCCTGTTCTAAGCCAGGGTGGATCTCTGGAGAAAGGTGAAATCTGTGCTTTGGTGATGCTGCAAGTTGGGATGGTGCTTCCCAATCCCACCAAAACACACAGAACTCCTGCATAAATTGTTGCTTTTAGAGAGCTCATGTCGTTCAGACTAGAGCAAGTTTTGATCATCCTTCCTGTGAGTGCAGAGAGAGGTGATCAAGTGGTAATTAACTTGTTAGTGATTTCTTAATAAGGTTCTCTCTTTGTTAAAAATAGGGTCATGTGGGGGGATAGCTTTTCCCTCTGGACAGGAGAAGCATCCTCAGCCTGCTCATCTTGAGGCATCTTTCCATTCAGCCTTCCTGGGAAATTATTTCCAATTTTTATCTATTTTTTTCTAGACCTTTCCAAGAACATCCTGACCTTCTAAAAGCCTTTTCACCTATGAGCCACTCTCTGAAGTTTACACCTCTACAAGTCAGCACATATCTGCCAAAATTGTTTGAATCAGAAGCAGCCTAGTCTGTACATAGAATTACCCCCAGTTCTATATTTGTAAATCAAGAAAATGAAATATGTGCACTGAGGCAGTGAGGAATGTGTCCTCAGTGCAGATCACCTTTTTGTAGTGAATATCTTTGAGTCACTTGTAAATTCTTCTGGTTAACTGGAAGTGACTTTTGTGAACTTTCCACAAGAGTACTTATGAGTAGGAGCGACTGCCCATGGTCTCCTGAAGATTTTGTACCAGGGTAAATTTAAAGAATTCCCTGTGCGTAAGGTAAGAAAGAATTTGTTTTCTCTGAGATCAGCTGTAGTGTTGGGCACCAGAGTTTAGGAGCAATGTGGAGGTGGAAACCAGGCATGTACCACAGGAGGAAAAGTCGGTTTGTTCTTTTGCTTCTTCTCATTAGAACCCAGAGGCAGGAGAAAATAACCCTGAAGGAAAGAGCTTCCCTTCACAGCCACTGTGTCTGGGGCTGCTGGAGCATGTAATTACATGGAGGGGGAAAAGAGCATGCAGGGAAGGGTTGTCAAAAGCCTCAGGATTCCTAATTCTCTGCCTGTTGTCGGGAAGTAAAGCCCTCTGTGGCAGAATGTGTTTGGGTAACTGGAAAAGGGACACCTACTGCTTTCATTAGGCTGACTGTACCTATGTAAAATAAATGTATATTGGCAGTATTTTCCTTATGCCCACAAAGTTCCTCTCTCCAGAGAAAGGGAAAACAAAGGCAACATCTTATAATTTGTACAGTGTACTTAGAACTATGGATTTAATAATGGTGCAACTGAGAATGAAAGCAGTGTGTAATATGCAGAGGATAAAGCTGGGCAGTTCTGAAGCTCCCAAGGGGATAAGTGATGGCAGGGAAAAGGGAAGAAAACCAGCAGTGGGGTAATGTCAGTACATCCTGGTCTCTTTATCCTGTTCACCTTTGTTCTGGAAGGGAAGTTAGAAAATTATCTGTCATTGTGCTGGGCAAACAGGAAAGGTTTGTAAAAGCAAGGACAGAGGGAGAATTTGTACATGAATTCCTTTTCCACCAAGTTCCTCGACCTTCAAGCCAACAGAGAAATGAGCAAACAATTCTATTTTGTGTATTTCAGATACCTAATGAGCAAAATACTGCACACCCATGACACCAAAGGTAAAATTGAGGTGTTTCTTTCTGACCTGAGAAAGGAAATAGAACATACAGAGCCCAGTGAAAAAAAACAGAGCTTCCTCTTCCCTCCCTCTTCAGTGATGCAATTTGACACCCCTGCTAGGTTTTGACGTTCAGAGAGGGAGGAAAAGAGTCATAGCTTAGATATGCCGGAATTCTTCTTAAAAACAAAACTGTAAAGTCTTGGTAAGCCTGCATACTATTCAGGGGTATAAATGGGCACAAAACATGTGGTACACACTCCTACCAAACACCTTTTTACAAATACTGGACCAGTGTTTTCTCAGATACTCAATCACAGCCCTTGCAAGTCTCTAAAAGGGGTCATAAAATGTTAGTGAGCAGAGTCAGCAGCAGCTCTGCTCCTACAGGGCAGAGGGGGGTGGACGGGCTGTAATTGCTGGCTCCAAGTGCTCTCAGTGCTCAGGGACGTGTTAGCTGTCATTAATTGTTGCCCACAGCTCAGGCAGTTGTACCAAGACAGATGAGCTGAGAGGCCGTGGTGGGGCCAAAGGCTGGAGAATCCCAGGATCACTCAGAGCAATGGACCTACCTGGTCCAGCTGCAAAAACACCCCGAATTCTGCCAAAGATACCACCAGGTGTTTGAGTCAAATCAGCCCTTTCTAAAGGACAGGTGACAAGGAGCTGCATGTTCCTTGTTCATTGAGTGCTCAGTTTGTGTGCTCCCCAGCCAGCCCCAGACCCGGGAGGCTCCTCACCAACATGTGGGGCCCCCAGTTCAGTGTCACAGAGCCACACTCAAACAGAACAGTCTCAGACGAGTCCCTTGATCCCAAAATTGTCACCCATTGAACCCCTGGCTTCTGAGGAGAAGAGGACAGGCACTGAACTTTTGGTCTCTGAAGAGTGAAGGACCCCTCAAGCCTCTGCCTTGCAGTGTCACAAGGTCATTACCACAGTTAGTTGCTATCCACTGCACATCTTTTACACCTTTTGTCCCTC
Organism: Nicator chloris; assembly: GCA_013400495.1. Taxonomy (NCBI): domain Eukaryota; kingdom Metazoa; phylum Chordata; class Aves; order Passeriformes; family Pycnonotidae; genus Nicator; species Nicator chloris. The sequence continues at coordinate 253,390 of WAAE01006949.1, forward strand.
ACTGTCTGTACCTTCTCCTAAACAGACAGGATACTCTGCTCTTCCATTTAACTGGCTTAATCTGACAGTGTCAATTCCCAACGCAGAATTAAGATTAACTGTAAAGTTACAGGTAATCCACGACAAGGGAATATAAATGATCAAATATAAATGATCAGCTGCATACATCTTGTTTCTTTATTTTATTTCTCCTTAAAGACATTATTTTTTCTTGTTTTATTGTCGTTTTTATAAGGTTTTACAGTCATTGGCAAGACTTTCCAAGGAGTGGTGCTGGAGTCCATCCATGATGAACAGAAGCTCCCATTAAGGACAGTGAGAGCTCTGGATCAATAGCAAAATACAGCCCCAGGGGCTCAGCTGTGCTGGAATAATCACAGTGCCTGGTCCCTGGGGCTTGCAGGGCTGAAGGAGATGAACTGCTCTAAGTAGAACAGCATTAATGCAGTCAGACCTTTATCACCCTGGTCAGCGTGTGACCTTGGGTCTCACAGTGACAGAAAAAAATTCTGCCAGTACAAATGTTAGCCAAGATTTTAACAGTGAACCTGAAAGGCATCAGAGTGCCTGGAATTTCTAAACTGTGTAGCTTCCTAAACTCTTTCACATTATCCCTTCGATCTGTCTGTCATGCCAACCTGTGATTCAGAAAGTCTTCCTTATGCTCTTTCTTGCATCAGATATTTTTTGAAGTATTCTGACTTCCAAGAATTCTTTTTTTTCCCTCTTTTTTTTTTTTTTTTTCTTGGTAAGAAAGGATTTTCTCCTTCTAAAACATCATATCTTGGTTTTGCTTTTATGTCTCAGAGTGGGCATGAACTCAAGAGGGCTTTGCCATTTGCTGCAGTCAGGAGAAGAATTGAGGTACTTGAATGGTCTCTTTGGAGGAAGGAGTCTATTAATCTAGATCTTACAGAGCTCTTTATATATTTATGAGGCTTTAAAATGGATTATTAATAAAGTCTATTCAGATCTTCATGTTGTCATCATATTCTCCCTTTGCTTCACCAACAATGCCAGCTTTAAGAGATTTTTAGCAGAATTTCCCATAGGTGTCTTGGTTCCTTACATGCCTGGAATGTGATCCCTGTGGAAGTGAATGAAGTTTCTATAATGCCCTTTTCTAATGTTCCTCATAACTTCCAGCTCCTCTGATTCCACCCAAAGAGCTCAACCATGCTGTCATTGCTGTTCCTGAACCCATCACTCTTCTTTGTGCAAAGACCATCTTTTTATTACATAAAAGTGCCTGAGGGACTGGGTGGTTTCAGTCTGAAGGAGAACCATTACACCTTCCCAAAATTGTGATCAGTGCTGATTTCATCAAATTAATAGTATGTCATAGTTTATTAAGCTAATCATCAATGTGCTATTCCATGTCTTTGATCAGATTTAAAGCAGTTATGTCATAGTTTATTAAGCTAATCATCAATGTGCTATTCCATGTCTTTGATCAGATTTAAAGCAGTTATTGGTGTACAGTGTTTATTCACAGGTATATTTTTAGAAGACCCAAATGAGAGCTAACAGCTGTATTTTGTCACCAGAAACTTCATTGTTAATAATTCCTAAATCAGCTTAAGAAACATCCACTGCACCTGTGCACCTGAGAGCAACAGGAGTGTTTCATTTCTGATACTCTCCCTTGCACCTGCAACAAACATTTCCCTGGGACACAGGGAAAGAAGGAAACACACCATAAGGAAAGGAATTTTCCACTCTCAAGCACAGTGACAAAAAACTGGAGAGTCCTCCATCACTGGGAAAGAGTCAGTGTCCTCACCCTCGTTAACCCTGGGAAAGCTACAAGTGTTTAAACTGGCAAAATAAGCCCAGATGGTGAATGTTGTCATGGTCTTTATCTGCAGCACAGCCTGGGGGCAGCAAGACCACTTAGGCTTGTCCAGGCAGTGAAGGCTTAGCCCAAAACACCTGATGGTCCTTTCCTGATGAAGCCCTGTCCTAGGGTGACTTTATGATGCTTGTATCCCCAAATTGTCTGCCCTGTTTGTGTTGGATATTATGTCCTGTACCTTTAAAGCCAGAGCAAAGAGGGAAAGAGCATGCAGTTTGTGTTTAGAGGAACTGCTGTGACTCCTGCACATTCCTTTTTCCCGGCTCGGACGGTGCCGTCTTTGGACAGATGGACAGAGAGGTTTTTTTTCCTTTTTTTTTCCTTTTTAATTGGTTTTTGGCTAGCTGAAGCAGAGAAGGTTCCTGGACAGAGTCTTTGCCTTTTCATTAGGACTGAAATCTGTCCTGGACTGAGAAGACCAGAGAGGCACCTGCAGCCCACTGGGGCCTGGCCCCCTCCCTGAGAGAGCCAAGTTATACCCACAGCAAGGACACTTTCATTCTGAGAATCCCTTTGGATCAGCGAGAGGTTTTATTGTTTCATATTATTTAGTTGTTGATGCTTGTAGGCTTTTGTTTGTTAAATAAATAGTTTTTTCCACTTTTCTCAGAGGAAGTTGATTCCCGAACCAACTGAGAGGAGGGGCTGTTTTGGGCTTGCTTCCAGAGGATCCGATTTGGGAGAGTTCTTTCCCAAATTTTGCCCTAAACCAGGACTACCCCAGGTCAGTGCTCAGGTTTAAAGCTGTTGTGCAATGTCTTTCTCAGCCCCTGGCTGCAGGCAGAGGCCAGGAGCTGTCGTAGCCTCACATCCCACTGGGAACAGGGAAATGTGTCACAAACCCCTGTGAACTTCTGAAACTCTCATCTGATTTTTATCTGACCTTTTCCTGAAACATTATCACACAAATATATTACTCAAGTCAAGCCTTGGTTCTAAATGGATAAAAGGACCAGAGAGAAAATAGGATGTTTCATTTTGGTGCTTGTTTGGGATTTTATATATATAAACCTCCAGTAAATAAGCCTCAGAATGAAAAATTGATGCAGGTTTTCTTTTTTTACCTTTTTCCCCTTATCAGAAATGCACTGAGCCTTATCTCACTGAATATATTCCCTGATCTTGGCTATTCATTAAAAGTAATAGAACAGCTAAATGACTTTGGGGCGCAGTAACTCCAACATATTTTGTTTAGTTTCTTCAATAAATCATATTGTCAGAGGTTCCTTTATTTTGCTACTGTGTCACTGTAAAAGAATGAACTATATTTTGAAAATTTCCATCCCTGTTGCTTAAGCTCTGCTCTACTAAGTTTAATACCCTGACAATTCCAGCCATAATTTACTCCTTGGAACAGGTCATTAAGTACCCATTGCTGCTTTAGACTTCTTCTTTGATCCATTGCCTTTTATAAAATATAGAAACAGTCTAAATAGTCTCCATAGAAAGAATTTTCTTTTGGGTTGGTATTTAACTATGAGTCATAATACATAATTCACTCACCCATCCAGAAACATTCCTTGCACCACACAGACACGTTGCTTTCATTCTCCCAAAGCCATATGGCACTTCATCATTTGCCACAGTGGACTGATTCAGAAATAATCAGGTTAATCATATTGCCATAGCTAAGTGAGCAGATTTGGGAAAGCAGGGAGTGTCTTCTGTGGTACCTGGGTAATACAAGTGCTCCGTGGCAGCTCACCAGGGATTGTCAGAGGCACTGCCAGGAGCTGCTGGGATTTGCTGTGTGAAACCACCAGGGCAGCTGGGCTGGGGATGCATCACAGAGCTGTAAGCTGCTCCCATGGGCAGAGCAGAGGAGCTGAGAACACCCCAGGGAATGCTCGCTGCTCATCTCCAGGGAGGAAGTTTCATTTTTTTTCCTCCAGAGATCTGTGCTCAATCGCCATGGAGTAAGAAGGTTTATGAATGAAATCATCATGTTGCAATTATGGGATCACTCCTGTCACTCCCTGAAACCTTTGCCTTCAGAGCATCCCACTGGGGTCTATTAAATTACCTCAAGTGTTTGCAGGACCCTGCACAGAGAGCGCATCTCTTTCTGCAGTGTTCATGGATCAAATTGCATTATCCTTATTACATTGATAATATCTCTGTCTAGAACGGGGCTGTTTCAAATAACAGCACTTAAACTGTCTTAAGGGATAAAGAGTTTTTAAGTTCAGGGAGATTTTTCAGGAAGAGCAGTGTTGTCTATAAATACACACATGATAACTGCACAGGTCATTTCATCCTCCTAATGTATAGACAAATTTTGTTACCTATCATCTGAATAATCTATGACTCTTCACCCTACACTTCTAGTTTATCCATTTTTCATGTTTGGTTTTTTTTCAAAGCTATTAATCATTTAAACCTATTTATAAAGGTAATGTATTTACATGTCTAGACATCTGAATATTCAAGCTCCATTTCTCATTCCATGCAGCAAAAATTGATTAGGCGTACCTAGAGAAAATTTGTCAGAGAGAAACTGCCAATATTAACATCTGCCAGCCAATCTTCTTTATAATCAGCAGTAAAAAGAAGTGATTTTGCCTCTTGGGAGAGCTTTCATGGTTTCCCGTCTCAATTTACAGTTTGTAACTCTCAGGGGTGTGAATATAAATAATATTTCAATTCTCCATAGCTTCATCTATCAAATGTTTAAAGTGATGACAGGACCCGAGTAACAACACTCTGGGACAATGACATCCTCAGGCTGCTCTATTAAGACAAAAAAACCAGAGTCAGCTTAAAAGATCTGTGGTCTGGAATGAACCCTGGCAGCAGGATTGACCCAAGGTGTGCAGGGTGATAATAAAGCAAAGATCAGTGCAAATGCAGAAAGAGTTGTGGTGTCTCAGTGGAAACAATGTCAGCTCTCAGCAACGTCTGCAGCACAGGGTCTGCACACTTCAAACAACCCCCAAACAAACAGATGTTACAGCTGAGATATCAAAACCACAGGGACGTGCTGGATGCCAATTCCTATTAATTTTAATGGGCATCCAGCAGCCAGATTCCTTGGGACGGTTTGAAATTCAGCACAAAGCATTAATAAATGCCTGCATTCCCCCTGTCCTTACATCAGCAGTGACTCCTGATGTGGAAACCAAAGCCAGAATCTGGCCAAAGGGAGGGTGCTCAGGGATCCCAGAGAGTGCTGGGGATGCCTTGTTGTGCCATGGGCAGCTTGTGTAGTCTAATGATGGCATCATTCCTTATCCTGTGCTGAGAATAGGAATTGAGTAGAAGCTGATCCCTTTTTCTGGAGCATTCCGTGAGCTTGGCAGGGGGGAACCTTTCCTGAGCCCACAGCAGCACATGGAAGCAGCTCCAGGCAGGTCTCAGTGCCCAGGGTGGCTGGGGTTACACCATCTCCCCCCTCTCATATAATGAGTTCTGGATTATTCACCAGGGAATTCGATCTGTAAGTCAAAAAGGTTGTTTCAGAATTCACACTGAAGTCTCAAAGGGTACTTGACAAAACTAGTGACAACCTATTTAAAGGCTGCTTCTGCAGTGCTTAAAGCAACTAGCTTTAAAATCTTTTACAAAAGAACATTGGAATTGTTTCACTTTTTTGTATGAATTTTCTGCTGTACCATTCAATGGAAGAGCAAAAACCTTGAGGTGGTTATTAATCACATATGGTATTTATTAAGAAAATGTGGGAGACAAATTTGTGTTCTTTAGTTATTTTGCATTGCCTGAAAAGAATTCTTCATCACACTTGAATTCAGATTATAGGAAGTAATCAGTGAATCACAAGAGAGAGCATTTTCCTTGGCTGTAAAGTATATTTGCTACCACTTTAATGCACAGCAATCACAAAGGTAAAAACAAGTGATGACTGAACCCTCTATAAAATAGAATAGCTTGCAGACCAGCCATCCCCATCAGAAAGTGACTGAGCAAACATCTCCTCACAAATAGCTGTAAATTAACAGAGCCTCATTGACCACAGTGCAGCCAGCCAGATTTACAGCAGCATCTGTCTCTCTGTACTTAGAGACTAAGCAATTATTTTATTCCTACTTTTTTTTCTCAGAGACAAAAGGCTATCTTTCCACCTTCCCTCCCCAGATTTCTTTAAACAGCCTGTTGGTAGGTTATTTGAAAAGCCAACAACTGCCTGATCTGTTCTCAATATAATTTCATCATTTGTATTTTGACTTGGAAATGTGTGCACCAAGACTGAGATTGTTTGACTCCCACAGGGGTAACACTCTATTTGAAGTGCCCATTAACTAATCCTAAACACTGGTGGAAAATCAGTGCAAATACATGTGACATCCACATGAATACCAAGTGAACTCATGAAGATTACTGCTGAATGCAAAATTATTCCACTGTAGAAGGGATACTTGAAAGAAAAAAGTTGCTGAAATAAGGAGCTACTCATTAAAAAAAAAAAGTCATTCAGTAATAGTTCTTTTCTATTATGTGGTTCTATTCATTTGTGTGCATTTCTGTCATGTATCCCAGCTTTGGGGGACTTAAATTTCATCTGGTAAAACTAACTCCATGATTTGGACTAAATTTTGGATTTGGGATTAAATTTTGTCCTCCAGATCTGGTGCCCTCTGAATATTCACACCATTACCTCATAGGCTGTGTCAAAGGCAGAGCTTCAACCCCCAAATTTAGCACTCCCAGCAGTAACCAGGAAGAGAGGAAAACAAATTTGCACCCCAACTTCCACGGACAGGGTTCTGAGGAAAATTGAATTCTGAGTGCAGAATACAATAAGCAACACAGTAAAATGCAGATTTCTAATTACAGTGAAACCAGAATTGCTGTAATCTAGACATGTTCAGAATGATGAAACACATTTAAAATCCTCATTGTTATTATCTGCTAACCCAATTTCCTACAGGAGTTGATTTTCCAGTCAATTTCTCTGAGTTAAAATGACTAGGATGGAGTACTTGAGATATTCACTCACATTTATTCCAATATTGGTGCACAAATATGACCAGTTCTTGTCTCTAAAATTTCAAGTTATCTCTCACACTCATTCTTTTGTATCCTCAACCCCAGTATAACCTCTTGATACGTTCTTCCAAAAGATAAGCTGATATATTGATGTCATTTCTCCATTCTAGACACCCTGAGATGATCATGATGTCTTAAGTACAGCTGAAGCTCATAAAATTACAGGAGAAGGGCTTTTATGGAAGGTTAATTTATGCTGACATCACCTGGGGTCAAGACAAAGGTTTTTGTGCAGTGTCTGCACAGTAGGAGCAAAGGGAGGTCCCAGCTCAAGATCAGGAAACAACATCCCACAACCATATGAATTTTGAGACCTCCAAATTCAAATGCCTGTTTAGCACATAATTTTTAAACCTCCACTGCATGGGTTCTGCATGGTTTACAAGACTGCATTTGATGTGGAATCACCAGATACCCTAAGAATGGCTTTTTCCCTTATCTCTGAGTCTTAGGGGGATGTGGTTTGTAGCAAATATAAGAAAGGTCCATGCTTGTTCTTGTTCACTGCTAAGGAAGATGTGGCCTTCAGCACAGAACACCCTGGATGTTTATTTATTTACCTCCCAAATATTTGAGCTGCTGTGCTCTGGCTTTCCTTGATTAAAGCTGGGTCTGATGTGTTTTGTCAGCACAAATCTACACAACGATCTGGGTGTAGCTCCAACCTCTGCAATTCTGGGACAAGGTGAGGCCCCAGGAAATGCAGGATCCCATTACACACAGAACATTGAATCCAGCTTTTGAAAACCCAGATCTTCCTCAACAAAAATTCAGAACATATTGTGGCTTTCCTTTGCCTGTTGTATTACACCCCCGCCTGAGAAAAGGAAGCAAAATTATTTTCATGCTGCATTTCTGAAGGGGTAAAACATTTTTATAAGCATAGTTGTGGTATTTAGTTAACATTCCAAGCAGCTTTTAGGAGAACAATACATAAGCTTTAAATCCTTCTTCAGTTTAACATTATCATCTGTTAATATCTATTGCTGCATTATTTTTATTTTTCTTCAGCATTTATCTTTTAATCCTGCAGTGCATTTTTGTGGGGGGTGTTGTGGTGGTGGTGGTGTCCCAAAAAGAGTTTATTTAATTTGGTATTCTACATGGTTCATTTTTCTGAAGGTGGATTTCATCCCTTAATCCTCTGCCAGTGCAGGAGTAGCCATGAGAAGAGAACCCTGGGGCTGCACTTTCTGCAGTGTCTCTTCTCTGAGTGCTGTAGCAAAGTTATTGCAGTGCCTGTAAAGATTTCCATGGCTGGAGTTACCTGGCAGCTGGATCTCCCTCTGTAACCCTGACCATGGCTGGAAACAATGGGATTATCCACCCCTAGATGTGACTCTCCATCATTTTAAGCAGTTTCCAATCTTGAATCTTGCTACTTAATGCATGGGAACAAGCATGTAATGCAATTTAGTGATCAAAGACAACATTCGCTGTGTTTCCAGTGTTATTTAAAAAAAAAAAAAAAGGAGAGAGATTGAGAAAAATGGCAAGCACAAAGGGGATAAAAATGCCTTCTTGCAGAAAACTGAGTTACTGAAGGACAGCTGAAGACTTTGGTAATTTGGTTTCTGTTATACTTGATATAACCACACCACATCCATCAAGATTAACCCAGCCTAGAGAAATGGCAAATCACATTAACTTGTTAGGCCACTAGGTCAGAACTGAGGGAACAGAGTAAAGAAAATAAAGATGATTTGTTTGTATGTGTAGCCCGAAATGTTCCTAATATGAACTGTAATGCCATTATAGAGGTGCTGAGTAGCACACCCTGAATGCTTGATTGCTCTCTGGCTGTATGTAATGAACCTAAAGAGCAAATCTTCTGTTAACACTGATGCTAAGAAATGCATCAAGAAGAGATTGGCCCTGAGCAGCAATAGGTTTCAGTGATATGACAAAACTGAAGCATGCAACACATTTCTGAGTGCCATCTACTGGCACTTCTTTAATTAAGTGCTACATGCATCCATATGTAGGAGAATCTAATGTTCCAGAAGCCTAACCCATAATCTGTACTGTTAAACCTCTCAGCTCTCCCTTGGTGATTTTCATTGGGGCCTTATTTTCCCAGGATATGTCCTAAAGAATGCAGTTTTCAGCTATCACAGTTGCTTTTTAGTTAATTGGCCACACAGACAACAGGGGTCAAAGAAATTAACACTGTGACTGAAAACTAAGGATGAATAATCATCAGGGCTGTGTCATTCCCTTGCAGTGTTTCAAAGTGCATGAACATTACAGAGAACAAACTTCTGGTGTGACCCCTAGTCCATCATTGTTCTGTGCCAATAAAAACCTGAAACAGTCAAGAATTGGGAGCCCACGGTTGGAAGAAGCAGCTCTCAGAGACAATTTTCATTTGCAGAGGTGCAATAATTTGCTTGGCTCGTGTACTCAGCACTTCATATTTATGCTCAGAATGTCACTGGGAAACATGTGGGGATACAGCTTTTTCTGGCGAGGTTGGACCAGCTCCAGTATCACTTTTCCTGTGGTGATGAAATCTGCTTTGAAATTTCTGTCCTCAAAATGCAAGTCCTGTTGGAAGTGTGGAGTGATGTGTGTGCAGGGGGTGCAGGGGAGCTCTGATAAAGAGATTTAACCAGGGCACTCAAGGCCCAGCCATGCATTAGTATCATCTTTGCTCCCTTTGGAAGGCAGGGCAGGTACTGCAATGTCTAACTTGCCATGTGTTAGCCTGTAACCCTCAACTTATTTTCAAACAAGCAGCTGTGATTTCAGGAGGGACTGACTGGATGCTCTCTCACACCACATCAACCCTGAGAATGGGCTGCCAGGCTCAAAGGTAACCAGCATTTATTTCAGATTTTCCATTGCTCTGAGATCCATATGTAAAAACTTCTCTGCTAACTTTTTTGTAGCTTTACTCCAGTATAATGCTTTCATAAATATCTGTGCCTATGACAAAGGAAAGTATCTCTAAATGATGAAAAATAACAAAAAAGTGTGGACAAAAGAGCAGGTTCTGGTAGATCTCTTCACTACAGTTAATATTTTATTCATAAAAAGCTCCATTTTCAAACTCCAGCAGGGATTTTTTTTCCTGCCATGTCTTGACATAACCTTTGCCATTTCCTGGTCTCAGTCACACTGGTGTTTCCAGCCATTCTGTGATCAGGTAATAGAGCCAGGTCCCTCTCACCCTCTGTCATTTCCAAGCTAATGAGCTCCCTGGTTGCACCAGGAATTCTTGTTCCTCGTTCCTGAGTGAATGGTTGTGCATTTTGTGCTCTTACATTTCATCCTATTTCCATTACTCCAGTTCTAAATGTCATCCAAATTGTCCTGTAGGGTATTCCACTCTTCCTCTACATTGAGGATGTCTCTCAACCACGTTTCAGAACCAAATGTCACAAGCATTGTCCCAAGTTTTTGTGTCAGCTTAGTAATTGAGATGTTAAATAATATGTTAAATAAAATTTTTAATCCATAAAAAATCTCACCAGCAGTTTTCCTCCCGAACTAGACACTCAACCTGAGCAGAGAGACTCTCTTTGGAGACAGAGGAATGCATTTTTCTTATTGGTAATTTTAGTTCTGTTGTAGTCAAAGTAAATGACCAGGGTTGTGAGACAGGAGAGCTAAAATCGATGCTGACTCCTGAGATGCTCAAAGTTAAGTATGTGCTCAACTTTTCAGCTGTAAATATCAGAGGGAAAATTTTCTTCTCAAGCTTTTTGCCTTGAGTGGAATCTTGTTGCCTGTGCATCCTGTTGCCAGAGCAACCTGTACCAGCACTGGTACAGTGGCAAAGATCAGCTGCTGCTTTCAGAACAGGCACAATGACAGAAATGTGGGCATTGCCTCTGATTTTTGAACCCTCAGACCAATATTATCTGATTCCATTTCCCATATTTCATAAAAATGGGGATTATTTTGTTTGTTTTCCCCACGTCAGAAATCAGTTGGGAAAAGTGAACAGAATGCCTCGGTAACATCCAATATTACAGCTTTTGCTAATTGTTTAATAATGAACATTTTAGTCTGAAATATGCAGTGAAAGGCAATGCAATGGCATCAATCTGGTGCCCACATGCAAAATTTTAGCAGATCCAGCTTGAAGAAGACTTGAAGGGAAATTTGCAGAAAGCTTTTTTGGTTCAGCCTTTGATCCTCAGCTCTACTCAGATCACTCCTACATGCCTGAAACTTCCTGGGTTTAACTACTCCTGGAAAGATAAAGGGAACTCAAAGCACACAAAATAGATAATTCCCATCTGAACAGAGTTCAGGCACTGCATTTCTGTCTTCTGCAGCTGAGCCTCCTCACAAATACACACTTCCAGTCCCTCAAGGAGGTGCTTGGTTAGAATTTTCCTTTTCATACTTTCTTCTGCTGCTGTGGAAAAAAAAATTAATAAAATTATACCCAACAATATCTAGCTCTGTTGGGTTTTGTTCAGTACTTTTGCAAAAACAATAACAAGTACTACAAATTGTCTAAAAACATTGCTGCACCACAGACAACAAAAAAGCCCCTCACACACAAACAAAATCCTTCACTTACAATAGAATGCAGATTATAGCATAACGTATACAAGATTTTAATGTTCAATACCATCAAGCATTCTGCTGTGCTCACTGAATATGTGGCAAAATAATGCAAAAGTTAGTCAACTATTCCAGGCAGATTTTGGATGCTTTTTTTGTGTGTGTGTAGCTGCATAAATGAGAATGAATTTTGTTTTGTTAGAGACAGTGAAAAGGAGGAACAATGTGGAAATATTTTGGTGAAAATTTCTATCAAGAGTATAGCAAACAATGCAATGTTGAGCAGATAATCTAAAGAACCTCTTGGGTTTTGACATTTTTGGAAAAACTCTGGGTTTTCTTTTCAGGACCTCTGACAGAAGTTTTGTATTATTGAGAGTATTTTCCAACCATCCCTCTGCTTGATCCACAGCAATCAATGCAGAGACACCAGCTGATATTTTTATCCTGTTTGATGTAAATTGTGTAAATCTCTCCTCGTGGAAACTTCATCAGAATAGCTTTTCAGCCCAGAAGTTGATGTGTTTCTCTCCTTAGGGTTCATCCCACTTCCAGCACATGGGAGGCAGGAGTTCTGTAACCAGTGAAGCTCCCTTATGTGAGACACAGTGGTGGCTGTGAAGTCCAGGTCGTGTCTGAGGGGCCTCATTGCTGCAGGACCACGGTCAGAGCAGAGCATTTCCCCCAAAGGAACAGGAATAAACTCCCTCAGAGCCCGTGCTGGAGCACTCTGTGCAATGTTGTTAATTTTCATGCAGGAGAATGTCTCACCTCCATCTAATGTCAGATATTTACAAACCAAGCCAAGCACTTGTCAGTAGTTTTACCCATTTCCCCTGAACCAAAACCATTTATCTGCTTTGCTCAATTTTCCACCTGCACATTTTCCCCTCAAATTGCAGGAAACACACTTTCACTGTTCTGCTGGGAAGTTCACACTCACATGGTCTCTTACAGGGCACTTTGTTCAATATTTCATGGTTTGCAGCTTCTCAGGTCTGGGATAGGTGTGCTTCCCCACAGCATGGTACCAGGCAGCACTGACCAGGGGCCACTCTTGATGCTGGTGAGCAAAAAATACAGATATTCTCCCTTGCCATCCCTGTGGAGTGATCAGTTGTGATGAAAACAGAAAACAACAGGAACGCATTCCCACTCTACATCCTGCAAACCAGGAGAATTTAGGATTTATCCAGGTTAAAGACAGTCAGAAAATTTGCTTCGTATCTACCTAACCTAAATGCAACTAATTCTTCCCACATTATTAAATTCCAGTCTGCTCCAGATTATGGCTTCTTCTCCATTCATTTATTGAATAAAAGCCCAACCCAGGCCCAAGATGTGAGTCCAGCTCCCTGGCAGCTCTCAGCTGTATCACTCCTTCCCCTGGGCAGGGCTCAGGGCGTTGGTGCACACCTTTCACAGGATTATTGCTGGAAATGAACCCAGCTCAGCCCAGGGCTGCAGTGTGAGCTCCTGCACGGCTCTGCTGAGCACTGGAATTCAGACAAGCCTGGTTTCTGTGTTCCCACCTTCCCACACCACGCCTGCCGGGGATGTTTTGGGAATTACATTAAAGGTCACTTGAAAAACCAGGTGCAAACGTATCTCTGAGTGGTTCTGTGGGTTCCTGTAAGAACTTGTCTAAGATTATTCACCATTTTAAGCACAGTTGCTGAGGTTAATTAGATTTATGACCCCTAAAATTTTAAGTGTCTCTGATGACTGACTTTCCAACTGATAATTTTGTGTGAGAAACAGAAAAAGCATAACAAATAGACCATGAATAAATAAACTCTTGATATTCATTCACATGAGGACAGAGAATATGTTTCTGACATTTAATTAAATATCCAAACGTCCAGAAGATCTATAATAAACCACTTTGCAAGACATCTAAATGTCAGAGGAAAACACATTTTACATGTAATTTTTTTTACCGCTGAAGCTGTGAAGAAGACACAACATCTTTTTTAAAAGACACAGAAACAACAAGCACATATTTTATCTTGAAAGTACTTTTTCAAAGGCTTCTGAGCCACCAGTTTTTTGCAGTCTGACGAGTGGAATTATTTTAATTTATCACACAGCAGTTGGAAACATTAGTTTTACAGATATGCCACGCTGCTCTAGTATAGTTCAAGTCCTGAGACTCACACTACTCGATGCATGGCAAAACACTGGAAACATTAAATTGAATTTTTTCCCTAAGCACACCTGACACCAGGATCTGAAGATCTTTTCCTATTATTTAAATGCTGCAGAAAAACTGTTCTAACCTGCTCCCCTTATGCACATCACTTCTTCCTTCCCTTCTTTGCCAAGCTCTTGACAACAACCTCTGACCTGCTCAAGGGATGTGTGAAGTACTTCACCCTTCTAAATGCCCCCTGTGGCTGAGGTTTAATTACAGTAATTGCAGGGAAAGGAGCAGGGTCCTGCATGGGCCTCTCACGCCCTGGGAAAGAAGGGAAAACTGCAGCTCCTTCCCTTCGTTCGTGGGCTCAGCTTCAGGCAGGCCACTGTCACAAAGGTGCCCTGCCAAGGTGACAAGATTTGCCAGGTTTGCTTTGAATTTTCCCTCTGCCTTTTTTTTTTTTAAGATAAATAAAATGCAAGGAGCGGTTGGTGCAAAAGGTGCTGGAATTATGCTCAGAATGAGATGCTTTTGCTGGTCTGTTTTTAGAGGGCCGTAGCAATGCTTCTGAAATGCTGGAAGTGTTCCCCTTACCAGGGAAATCATCGTGTCATGGTTGTGGGTTAACTGAATGACCTGAATGAGCAGGGAGGGCAGAAGGGCAGCTGCAGAAGAAATAAATGTGTCATTATTTTCAGAGCAAACTGCAAGGGAAGGGGCCATGAAGATTCAGACAGGTGTTACGTGGGGAAGGCTGAGGCTGCCAGTTTGCTTCTCTGGGGTACTCGTTTCTGAGCAAGCACCTTCCTTCCTCTCATGAGGTGTCCTGGTTTGGAAAGGCAGGTGTCTGCTAAGGAAGGCAGGAGCCTCCCTTGGAATGGGGAACGTAAACCCCCTCCCTCTGAATTATTATAATTTTAAATTAAGGGGCTTTCAGGCAAAGATACGGGAATAGGAATAACAGTTCTTTACTAGGAAAATTAAAATAAAAAATGTAGTAGTACAAAAAACCAAACAAAAAGAGAAATCACTGCCAGAGTCAGAACACAACCTGACACCCTGCTGGTCAGGGTGTTGGGAGCAGTCCAGTCAAGTCCTCCTGCAGTGCCAGATGTGGTTCTGTTGGAGCAGAGATGATCCTGTAGGAGGGTGTGGTTTTCCTCTGAAGGCCCAGGGGTGCTGAGATGGGTCTGGTTCCTCTGGGAATGCCGTGCACACAGGCTGTGCTGGAGTTCTGAACCCCAGGTTTGATCCAGGTGGGAATGCTGGGCTCCTCCCCTGGGGGCAGCATCTCCTAGTGGGATGATGGAATTTGATCAGCCCTGCAGGGAGCCTGGATGGCCCACGGACAGCAGATCCCCTGGAGGGAGGATGGGTCCTGGAAGGGATGAAGAACACTGCCCCACCTGGATTTATCAGCTGGCAATAGAACACATACTTTTGGTAACACCTTACATTGCAACCTAAGACATGAGGTGTCAAACCTGGAACCAAACTCATTAAAAGGATGTGTGTCCCACTCAGCTCCAGTGCAGGTAACCAGCATTTCCTTTAAAGTGCCCTTCTGGCCACCTTTTGGTGGCACTGGCCCCACCATCCACCTGTTGATAAATTCCTCCCAGAAGTCTCCTGTAAAGCAGCAGGTCCAGCATGAGAGATCAGATCAGATCCCTGAAGCTGGGGTCAGATCCCCCCAGAGGTGTCACCCCCAGCCCTGCCATCCTGCAGGGTGACAGCCTGCAGTGCCTTTGGCACTGCTCACCCCTGTGCAAGGGCAGCAATTGCAAATGTCACTGCTTTTGCAGCCCAGGCCAGAGCAAACAGAGCTGTTCTCACTCAGCCCTGAGTGTCTGCACTTACCTGGAGTGTAAATGGGCAGTTAATTAAATCGCCCTCACTGAGCTTTGTAAGAGCTTTGTAAGAAATCTATTAAACAAAGCACTGCTGCCATAAACAAACAAACCTGGGTCACAGCTTCAGCTCTTTGACCTCTTCAGTGGATTTTCTGGTTTTATCAGGAGAGCTTCTTTACATTTTTCCTAATTTGCCACCAATATTTTAAAAGTTCTTTTTAAAAAAAGGTAAGAAAAAAAAGGATAAGATTTGGCACTGATAATTGTAAGTCTGCTCAGAATACAGGAGGAAGGTTAATTAGCTTTTCTGACCTGAAGAGTCTAGGAAAGTATCCCTGGTGACTCACTAATTGCTGCTCGATGCATAATAGTGTCTGTGAAGCAAGGTGCATGAAGACAGACACTGATAATAATGTTACTTTGATTTAAAATTCTCTACCTGCAAGGACATAATGCTGTTTCAGTACAGCAGGCACTCCACTGATAGATCTAAATATTCCCCAACTATTCATTTCTTTTATTGGCAATTCTGGTCACTAATCTTGATTTGAATTTATACCGGGAACAACTGTGTTTCTCAGATTGAGAGTAAAATGCTATTTAGGGTTTCATTACGACATATTCTGGAAGTGTTTTCTCATGTGTGGTAAACAATTCTATTAAGATAGTTATATGTGCTGGAGTCGACTTATTTATTTCATTATGAGGATGTGTCACACAAAGAATACATCATTTTTGTAAATATAAACAAAGGATTAGTCCCTGTTAGGAAAAAATATTCCTCAGCTGTGAGAAACAGAGACATCATGTTATCTTTTAAAATTGTGTGAGACAAGCATAGAATAAGGAATTTGAGGAAAGCTATGGAATCAAGTTCACAGAGTATCAGAAAGATGTTCAGTGTGTATGTCCTTCTTTTGATATCTACCCACTGACACACAATGATAAGGACTCAACAGGCAGAATAGGTGTGTACTCTTAATTCAGTTAATCAGTAGCTCTCAGGTCTGTGTTTTAAAAGTCCACCAGATAACAAAATGCAAAACATGCTCTTCTTAGGTCTCATACTGTTGGTTTCTTGACACCCTTCCTTGAATTAGTTAAGAAGTCATTTTTAAATTTCATTTAGTAACTGCAAACACATTTTTCGTGTAAGATTGCTCTCTGCTAATGGTGCAACCTTCTTTAAATAGGTATTCTACAGATCCCCACTGGATCAGTTAAAAAACACTTCTTCAGCAATCTGTCCTCCCATATTAGATTCCTGCAGGAACATGATCATCCAAGTCTCATCTGCATTAAGCCTATTACTCCCAGTTTCCAGGAGAGTGTTGGAAAAGCAGGACTGTGATTCACAGCTTTGCCTGCAGAAACCTGCTACATCAACAAGCAGCGTGCACCCAGAACAAGCCATTGATAACCTTCTAATGTATAACCCAGATTTTCCTTCTCACAATCTTACAGCGGAGGTTAAGGGGGATTTTATTTATTCCTCCTGATGCATCTGTCAGTTTATTCACCACATTCCTTCCTTGCATCTCTTCTGTCCTGAGCCAGGTGATAAACCTGGGGCAGACCTGTACTTGAGGAGGATGCTGACCCAAAGGGACCCTCAGGTACCATTGCCAGCCCCTCTCCACACGGGCAGCAGGGACAGGGCCTGCAGAGGAAGCAGGGGAGAGGGAATGTCAGTGTTCAGACATTTCTCCTGCCAAGGCTGGCACATTCTCTTGCTGTTCTACTTTGGAGCTGTAAATGAGATCAAATACCTGGGAGGATGGATCTGCCCAGTGTTGGGTTGTTGGGATAGCTCACCGTGGCTCAGGCAGGGAGACACGACAGGGTTTTAGCTCCCTCAGAAGTTCCATCTCTGTCACACAACAAAATACCCATTGTGGGCAGTTTTCTGCTCTGCCTGGGCAGGCTGTGAGCCTCCTGCTGCATGGACACACGTGGACATCCCACCCCTGAGACTCCTGTTCTGCAAGGAGCAGCATCCACTGTGTGCGAGGGAATGGGATACAGCCATAGGGTGGGAGAGAAGGGGAGCAAACAGCAGGTCAGGTCTCCTTTCTGTGTGTCTGTACCTTGATTCCAGACACAGCCCCTGATGCTGTCTGTCAGCTCCCGACAGCAGCAGGAGCAGCACAGCTTTTCTTCTGTGCTTTGGCAGACTTAACCTGCACTCCCACTGCCTTTGCCTGAGCAATCTGCAGGTTGATGTTTACTAAATCAGCATTGTGGGACCCATATCTTTGTCTTACCCTCCTTTTTCCCTGTCATTTCTATTTCAGCTCAGATATCCAGCAGCTTGACAGAGAAGACATTGCCAAATCACAAAAGACCTTACATATCTCTTGAATTTCCTGACTTAGCTTATTAAGCTGCAATCTGTTGCACAGAATCACACAATAGATGTGTTAGAATGTAACCTGACATAATAAGTTACTGCCATGACAAAGGACAGAAGACATGCAAAAAGTGGCTGTTTTTCTTATCAGTAGAGCAGCTCTCAAAGCAAACAGGAGATCAAGTCAGTTAAATCCAGCACGTGTTTAATTTAACAAAAATTATAGCAGATGTCTACTAATGTATGGGATATTATTTTCAGGCTTTTTCTAAAAAGTATTCTTATATCTGCAATATAACCCTTTGTTCATTGCATAATCTCGCTGCTCATTGAATGTGAATTCTTTTCACTGCCTAAAATGAAATCCTGAATTCTTGTCCAGGACAAGTTTTGTTACTCCTATTTGATAACACAGGGTTAAAATGCTTCTAAAAATCATGGGAATGGAAAAAGGTTGGGCTTGGGAATGGTAAAAAAAGTCAGACCTAGAAAGGGAGCCAGAGCCAGTAGGTTCTGGAATGGAAGCTGAGCTTTGTTTGAATTGCATCTGTGTAATCACCAGATGATAAATGTAATGATTGTTGTATTGTTTAATCATAACAAGAATCATGAGAAATTATAAGAATCATGAGAAGCAGTGTTTGGGGGGCTTAATGTAATTCATGCTTAGGTAGAATCAATGTATACAACAGAACAATCTCAGTCTAATCATTAACAAGTGGTTATATAACAAAAAGAGTATAAAAGCATGTTCATGTCAAACTCATGTCAGAGCTGATTTGGGTCTGTACCCCTGACTCCCAGAGCTCTTCAATAAAAGCACCTGCACAGAATCCAGCTCTGCTGTGATTGTGTGTTCTCCACACTAACATTCACCTCCTAAATATTGTGCATGAGTTGGCACAGCACAACTGTCCTGCCCCTCTGGGAGAGAGCCACAAAGGAGGAAAACAAGGAAACTTCTTACTGCTGGGGCACTCTGACAGCAAACAGTCCCTTTTCTCTGTATCATTTTGGACACATAAACTTTATCTACAGCCTGTATTTCACTGCAGCTTACACAGTTCACTAACTGTAACAATTGAACCAAGACTCAAGTCACCAGGAGGAAAGGTGGTGGGTTTTGTGAGATAAACTCCTGTCAGCTCTCAGAGGAGAAGTGTTCTGCTGCTTTGCTGCTGCCAGTTTGCCCAGTGCCATTATGAAAATGCACAGTAAAGAGGTTAAAATAATACTGGCCTGAGACTGCCAGCAATCTCTGTGTTCAAAGTACTTATTTGCCAGTCCTGTCCTGGGAATGTGCTGCATTGATTCCTTGAGATGGAGGGAGAGGTTGGGAGGATGAGGCAGAGCAGGGAGGGTTCTGGCACAGCTTAGGCTCAGGGTGGTTCTGCAGCACCCACGTTGTGCATGGTCCAGCAGCTGCAGCAAAATCCAGAGGTCAGCTGGAGAAAGAGCAGGGGAAGCTGCTCGTCCTCACCCCTCTCCCATACTGTGGTTTTGAGACACACGTGGTGTCTTCTCTCCCACTCCTGCCCTGAGGGTCCTCATGAGTGTACCCTGATCCTGGAGTCCCTTGAGGGGACAGACCCTGAGTGTGAAACACCTGACACTGCTGAAGTTTTGCTGTGAGCCTCAGGACGGGTGGACCAAGTCCAGCTGGGGCAGGAGGAGGTCAAAGCTGCCTCCTCTCAGGAACGTTGTGGATTCACTGTCAGGGCTGCTCCAGCCCACAGGAGCTCTGCCCAGGCTCCACAGACTTCCAGCAGTGCAGGTCACCCAGCAGTTCTGGAGGGCAAACATGGACTAACACTATCAATGTCACTTCATTGTTCTCTCCAGTGAGTAAGAAGGGTGGGGGCTAAAATTCCTGGCAGGGTCCTCAAAGGAATGCTGGCCTTCCCTGGAGGACATTGCTCATTTTTGTCTGGAGTTCATGTGAAATTTCATTTGTTCTCAATGCAGCATGGTTTGTTTTAAGTCTGTAAAGCTGGAGCTTTCAGGACTATTACTTGTCAAGGGTACCTGGGGGAGGCAATTTGGTTCTCTCAGGTTCACTGGGTGCCAAAGCTGTTCAGTTTTTCCAGCTGGAGCCTGTGGGTAACTGAACCTGACAACACCTGGCACAAGGCTTCCACTGGGTATCTCATTCGTGGTGGGGAGGCATTTTTATGTCACCTCTCATCACAATGGCTGAGTAATGAGGACACATATCTTCTTTGGGGTTTCTTTTTTGGCTCCTATCTGCCCAAAACACTTCCATAATCCTGAGGTAACAACACGGCAGAGGCAAAAGATATGCACTAAAATGAGGTTCTTATCTGCAGTTTTATTATCCCATGCAATATTCTTGCAGAAAATTACTTTCTGAAATGTGCTAAGCTGCTCTTTGACTCTCCAGGGCTCTATTCACAATTTTCTGTAAGTGATTTTTGTTTAATTTGTAGCAATAGAGGGATAGATATCTTTCACCCTGACTGTTATCAACTTAATTGTAGCTATAGGAAAAGCAAAGGCTAGCTGACTTTTTATTACTGAAAGTAAAATAATGGGGCATTGTTTCCTTTTCTGTTTCTGTACAGCACAGTGGCTAAACTCGTACCAAAATTCACATACCTTTGTCCCAAATAAATGCTTCACTTTAGTATGAATTAATTTTTGTCTAGAGGAAGACTGTGCCACCTGTAGTCCTTGCTCCTAACCGCTAAGTTGCTGCAGGTAAACCTTTAGCAGGAGGTGAATGAAGGATCTTTGTGGCCATGGAGGCTGCATTTTGCTGATTTGCTGCTTTTTAAACAAAAATTATAGAGACAGAAAGTGCTGCAGCCCACTCTGTGCTTCTGATATAGAGACACCCTGTTCTGCTGTGGAGAAATGCAGGGTTTGCCCTTGTCTGCTGCATCCTCAAGCCTCTGCTTACAGAGAGGAAAAAAAATGTTTGTGTGCTCCCATAAGTGTTTTGATGGAAAGCCCAAGTGATTTCATACTTTGATACAGCAGCTTTTACTTTAATAAAGCCTCACCTGGGGCAATGTGCTTAACTTGGCCACATCGCTTCAAAAGGCAGACAGGCCAGAGAGGAGCAAGAAAAACCAGAAGTGTCCAGGAAAAACTGAAAGGTTTAGTCTAAAAAGTGAAGTTTTAACCTCAACATGATGCAAACAGGAGATAAGTAAAGTGTTTTCCAAAGGCGTGCTGGAAATGGCAAGAAATAATGGGTTTAAATTGTAGCACAGAACAGACATTAGGAAGAACTTTTTCAGTGGTGAGAACAGATAAGCAGTGGCCTCAGTAGGGAGGTTACAAATTCTCTGTCTCGGGCTGTTATTTTTCAAAAACACGCTGCACAAGTGTCTCCTGGAAATGCCGTGTGCGCCTTCCCTCACCTGTGAGAAAGGACAATGTCTGCTCGTGTTCTGCAGTTACTTCACGTCCCATCTCCTTGTCATTTTGCTCCACTCTAATAAAAGGGGAAAGCAGGCACAGAGAGGTTTGTTCTCTGACTGCCAGGCTGGGCTCCCCCCTTGAGGAACTCCTCTTCTGGCCTCTTGTGAACAGAGGAGCTTTCCACACTTGGCCTTGGGAAAGGAAGACCCTACAAGAAAACCCTGCTGCCTGATGAGATTCTCCATTTCCTCCTTTAGATATTTAGCAATATGTGCAGGACCTATCAGTGTCAAAACTGTGAATTCCACTGATGATTCTGCAGAGGAAAAGGGAAGATGCCTCACCTTTGCCATCTGCCTTACGTCTGTGGCATTTTTGGGTAGCATCTTACAAGGCTTTAATCTCATTTCCTGTGTAGGAAGTTGCTTTTCCTTTCCCCTCGTATTGCATCTTCAAGGGTTGATGCTCTGTCACATATAAAGAAGTAAAATCTTCCTGGCTTTTGGAAATGCTCTGCAATATTTCAAACTAAAATGCTTTTACACCAAGATGCTGGCATGTCTCTTTGTCATCAGCCCCAAAAAAAGTACATACTGATACTTCTTGGGTGGATTTTAAAACAAACCTCACTTGGAGCTCTGAAAATGTTCCCTTACATCCAATGGAAAGCTAAAAATACCTATGAATAAGTTAACACCTGAAAATGTAGGTTTCTGCACATGGCTTACATAAACCATAAAAGCAAAATTTTAACTATGTTTGAGTTTCATGCATAAATCTCCTTGAGAAAAAGTTCCATTCCAGTGACAGTGAGTTTTAAGCTAAAGTAAACATTTTTCCTCTGCAAATGGCATATAAAAACCCCAATCCAAAATTACTAGACCAATATACACAGCTTTTTTTTTTTTTACTCACAGTTAATCTCTTAATTCTCAAGTAGGCCACTGCCAGAAGCTTTTTTGGCAAACAAATTATTTTCTTTGTTTACTTGCATTGTAATTACTTTCAATAAAGCAGCCTAATAGTGGTTGACATAAATGATATTTTTTTCCCTCAGGTTTCTTATTTATTCTCTGATTGATGATATCCAGGGTAAAAAATGAGTAAAATCATAGCATTCTAAAAATTTATTAAAACAAAAAGGAAAACAAACAAAAAATATGACCCTCAAACCCCAGAATGCAGTCCACTGTAAACAAATAGATGATTTTATTAATGCTTCTAGAATTATTTCACCAAAATCTAACATAAACCAGAACATGTTTAGATATTCTCTGCTTTTCCTCCATGGTAATTCATCATGATGTATTAATATATATCAGCTTTTATACTCTTAAGCCTCCACACTGTGACAAAACTTACTCATTTTTGGCTCCCTAAAGGAGCCATTATATTGTCCTCTGCAAAAGAGCCTTCTAAAAACATCTCCACGGGGCAGATTGGCACAAAATGCCCTGATGGCTGCTTGGAAAGTTCTGGAGGGTGTCCTGGGGCTGAGCCATTTAGTGGCTTGTTTATGCTGTGAACCCTTCATTAAATGTGCTGTGCCAAGGATCTGGGCAGTGGCATTTCCAGGGGACAGGGGGACACACTGAGCCAGGTTGTCCTTTGGGATGGTAAAGGATTTCTCTGGAAATTTCAGTGTCTTGGCCATCAGCAGAAGTGGAAGGGGAGGGAAAAGGTGCCCAGAGCAACTCCTGCCTTCCTCATTGATCTTAGTCAGGAAATAACAATGGGAGAGAAACCAGCAGATGCTCCTCTGAATTCTCTGATGTTCCTTTCTTGGTCCTCTGTGCAGGGACAGCCCAAGTGGAGACCTGCTGGAAGAGCCACTGGGGTGGAACATCTTCCTGCCATGGACCCTCTGTGCCTCCTGCCCCGAGCACATCCCAGCACAGCTCTGAGGCTGCTCTCATTTGCACCAGCCCACGTGCTGGCAGGAAAGGGGTGCCAAATTAATGAAGGCTATCGAGCACCAGGAGATCATAAAACTGTTCCCTATTCCATAGTTCTCCAGCCCAGAAAAACATTAATATTAACACCTCTCACAAATCTTGTTGCAGATTTGAATTCTTGATGACTTCTCTGAAGGCATGAGCATTGTTAGCAGAGAGCCTGAAAATTATCTTCTCCAGCCTGAGCCATAGGAAGAAATACATGTAGGGCTCAAATGGCAAAAGGAATTTTAAGAACCCTTACAAACTTCACTAGTATGAGATCTGGTCTTCATCTGAATTATTTCTTTCCACTAATTCTTCAACTTTTTTTTATAGGTTTAATAAAACTCCAAAACTCATCCAAGCGAATCTGATTTGGTGTCTAAGCCACTCCAAAATCACATCTTAATTTGATTCTGTTGATTTAATATCTGACCTTGCTAAAGCAGACAGCAGAGCACATCACTTTTGGCATGCTGAAAACATAATTATTTGCCTGTTAACATTATTTCTCTGCGAAGAAAAGCAATGGATCAAACAATGAAGTATTGGAGACTGTAACAGGTGAACTTGGAAACCCCCATACCTCACGTGATACTTTGGGGAAGAAAACATCAAAATCTTCCAAATAAAGTCACATTTTCCTCAATACTCCCATCTCCTGACACGGTCACAGTCATTTCTGGAGCAAATGCTCAGAGCACTGACTGTGGAATGAATCTCTGAATAGTCATTGAAGGCTTTTGTCGGTGTTTACGGCTCGTCAGTGAATCTCCTGGTTTTGTCTTCAGTGGTTTTGGGTCTCAGAAGTGTTTCTACAGAGAACCAAGGGCTGAGTTTCAGACTGAGCTTCCATTTTCAGCTCCCTGTGGGACTTCATTCCAAGCCCTGGTGAGACTCATAAATGGTTACATACTACACGTGGTTTTATCTCACACATACAAATCTAAACAAAAATAGATGAAAAAGTAAGAGGAGTGAAATGTTATTGCTGCCTACAGCTGCCTGATGGGAAGGTGGAATGCAGACTCCTTAAGTTATCTGTAAGTTCTGGTGGATAATATAATCAATATTGTATTATAACTTCTCCTCACTGAACACCATGGAAACTTTGCACCCATAACAGAAGTTCACCACCTAAAGTTATCCCAGTCACAACATAAGCAGTTGTGTGAGTTCTCTCCAGCTCTATATAGGATGTGAAAACACAGCTTTGCACTGTTTCTTCCAGAAAGGAATGGATGTATAAATCTTGAAAAAGTGAAACAGAACTTTAAAAATATTCTTTGACCTAGTCCTCCATCTCTAAATTAAATCGCAGTGACTTGCTAGGAAAATGTGTTCTTTTTATGTGCTCCCATAAATTATGCATTTCAATGCTGTATGTATCTTTTCTTTATTATAGGGAAAGTGAAAAAAAAAGTCAATAATCAGACAGCTCCTAAAAGCTAAGTCTTCCAGACACTAAGGCTGCATCAGGTGTGAACGTGGAATCTTATTGTGAATTCATAGGTTAAATCTTGTTAAAATTGTTCCTTTACAATGGGTCTGAGCACATATTAAGAGTATTGACAAAACACTGATTTATCATAATGTTTGTTTCTTGCAGAAACAAAGTATTACAAGACAAGCAATCATCTCTGTGTGGTTCTTTGCACAGTTACTTGCTATAATTTTGAATAATCCACAGGTTTTCAATATGACCTTGTCATAGTCTTTATTTGCAAGTTTCATACCACAAAATACCATTATTACAAGACATTCCAGTCCCGTGGACTTACTCATAACAGTCTCAATGGGTCAAAATCAGGTAATTAGCTGGCTTTGTGTAACTCATATTTTTATAACTAGTTTTCAACCTTACCGGTTTTCTCTGCAGGAGCTGTGAAATTGAATAGAGGTGAATATAAATCATCCCCTCCCAGCTCAGTGAGCAGGAGCTGAACTTTGGGTGACCAACTTTGTCCTTCATGGGTTGGCTGCAATGCAGAAACATCCAGCACCAGGTAGTGTGACTTTTTTGGTCTCCTCTTCCTGCCAGAGCCCGGATTAAATGCTTCAGAGACAAAGTTTGTGATAGGACTCAGATGTTTATTAATTCTTATCTATGGTACAGTCTCACGAGTTGTGACTTTTGCTATACTCTAATTAACAGGTAGCAAAATGGATGCCTCTCTGTCTCTACAAGGCCTCTTCAAGGACAAATTGTCCAATTGTGAACTAACACCTAAATTATTTTTATTTATAGTCCAAGTACTAACCTCCCACAGTCCACAATGCAGACACTTCTAACCATTTACAAGAAACCAGCCAAACCCGTGAAGAAGGTGAAAAAGACAAGACTAACCTACCCCTCAAAATCTCCATCTTTCTTTCTATATATTCTTCTATTCCACAACCTTAAACTCATAAACACCTGAAACAAGGTGTTTTCCACCTTGTGATATTACACACCTCTATTCCAACTACACATCCATAATCCCAGTGCTATCACTCAATTTTGGAAGCCTTTTCCACGGCCTCAGCTCAAATGAAAATGTTTTCTTGAGAGTCAATGCCTGACAACACAGAAAGTCTGAAATTCTCAGCTTCCAGGGTTCCAACAAGGTAGGTCTGTCTGGAACTGCCTGTTCCCAAGGAAAGGGTTACAGTCACTGCCTGGAGGGAAGTGTGTGAAGGGGCTTCCTTTCATTCAGGTGCTTCACACCATCAGAAGGCAGAGGTCCACACAACATCCTGAAATATTTCATCTTATGTCTGCCAGTGCAGTGATGGGGTGAGAAGCAGGAGATGAGTCTCAAAGTGGTAGATGACAGAACTGGGCAGCACATTTGAGTGGAATGTCTTGGTAAGTGCACTGCTGTTATGGCTGGAAAGCAGGCTGAGATCTTGTTCCTTATTAGGGTTTTAAACTTTGTTGGACATCTTCTGCTGGACTCGTATAAAAGTGCAATCTTTTATCTTTCCCAGCCTCAGACCGTTTTTGTGCACAGCAGAACTGTATGAACAGAAATGTACTTTAAATATTGCTCAAGTAAAACACATTGTTGGTACTTACACATCTGTAAACTCGTTAACATTTTTAATGATGGCACTCACAGGAGTGGTGGATTGGGAATGAAATGTGTGAGCAAAGGGCTGAAGTATTGATAGCTCAGCACAGAGTTTTCTGCATGCAGTGATTTCTTCTGGAAGGCCACGTTCCCATGACAGATTGTATAGCTCAGTACCTTTTGGTAGCAAAACTATTAAACGTTGCTTTTTTCCTTGTTGTTCTGTGGCTAAACAAATTACAGTTAAACTATTAATTATGGTAGCTATTTAAGTGTGACAAATTAGGTTGACTCTATGGCAAAGTCACTCAGCACCCTTGAGAAGCCCAGCCTTGGTTTCAAGGTATTGCTCTGAAAATGGAAGGTTTAACAACAAGCTCCATCCCCTGCTCAAACTGTGGATGACAAAGTCAGTGCTTCACACAGCACAGGGCCTGCACATCACCTCTGCCTCCTCTCTGCTCTGCTCACCTGCCCTGCTCTGCATCTTGATGAAGGTTTTGTGAACCTTTCACACTAATGTCTTACAGTATTTTAAAGGTGCAACAGTGAGTTATTCTCAAAGGTTAGCATACTGAGAAGGTGACAGCCACATTAAAATTACCGTTAATTAGACCAAAAATAAAATTTCCACATGTGGACAAGAACAAATTTTCATCTGTTTTCTTTACAGACATTCTGACAATGTTGACAGGTCTCTTCTGGGTTGAGAGCAAAATTGGTAAAAATGGCGAAATGTAATATTATCAAAGAAAGTTTAAAAGAATTAGATTTATCTTCGTATTCTTCTAATTAGTTTTTTTAAATAGTCCTTTTCATTTCTGCCTCATTTAAAGTTCAATAAAGCTGTTGAAATAATTTGATTTTCAGCTGAAGACAGACAGAAGGCTCATACTTGGACAACAATATATCATTCACTAATTGTTACTTTAGTAAAAATGCTGATTAGATGGAAGTATCTTAAATACTAAAGTCAGAGGGAAATGCAATCTCTTCATAAGTATGTGAAGAGCTCATAAACAAACAAGTCTAATAGACATAACTACAATGTATGTCACATTACAAATCTGATTTCTTTCTAGAAAGCATCTCATGCAACCATCCTGCTCAGAGCAGGGTCAGTTAAGGTCCCTCAGAACCAGAGGTTCAATATCCAGGATGGAGACTCCACAGTCTCTCTAAGGAAAAAAGGGTTTACCTATGTTTAAATGAAATTCCCTGCATTTCAGTTGTGCTCTTGTCCTTGGTGAGGTGAGGCTGGCTGGCCAATAATCCCTCTGATCCTTCTCCTTGTACTTCTTGCTTTCTTCCCACCCTCAGCAATCTCCCCTGATCGCCAGAGTTCCATGTCTTCTCTCCTTTGTATCAGCAGCCAACTTTGGTTTGAGATAATTTCTCCTGATTGATTAAAGCCCTCTGGTACCCTGGGTACTCATCCCCTGCCATCAGGCAGCCTCTTGATCTTCACTTTGGAATCATAGTTTTGAATTTCAGGAAAATTTATTCTCTCCCTGACCAAGTTCATCTCGTGTTAGTCTAAATTTGGATTTTGACATCAGAATCTGGGGGTTTTTTCCCTCATCCTTTTGGGGAACATTGTTCTGAACCCAGAACTGGGGAAATGTTTGGAAGGCTGTTTTCATTCAGCCAACCATTGTGATTACAAGCGTAACCACAATGGTTCATCATCCCCCAGAAACCTCAAATACAAACATCTGTCTCTTAATGAGTTGTTTGGCTGAGCCACAATGATGTGGAGCCTCTTGTGGTTAGCTGAATAATTAATTCCTTTGTTCACTGCCCATCCCTCACTTAAGTTTTTCACATCCCAGGTCTAAGAAATTCCTGCAAAGAAATGACCTCTCAGAGAATGGGTAGCCTGGTATGAGATGGCAGTGGGGTGCAGTATTTGTTGGACCCTGCATAATGTTCACAGAAGAAGAAATTAATAATTAGAGGAAACATTTCCATCAAATAAAAGCAGGAAAGGACACAGTTTGAGGGGCTGATGGATTGGTGCATGCTTGGGGCAGTGAGGATGGAGTGAGTGACCTGTTGTTTTCCACGGTGGAAGCCACTGTGTGATGTGGATGGCAGCAATACAAAGTGATGCCATCATCTCTTTGCAGACAGTGAGTAGAACTCTTTCTTCAATCCCCTGTAAGAGCAGAGGTTTGGATGTTTTGGCAACAACGAGGTAGAATCCTTTGTTGGGGTTTCAACAGAATACCCAGAAATGGGTGTAAGGGGGCAGGAGATGATGCAATGAAAACAAGCACAAAGTGTGTTTGGAAAACAATCAAACACGAAGTGTGTGATCCTCTCTGAAGAGCAAGCGAGGGCTGTGTGCATGGCAGGGACGCTGACTGCCAGAGGAGTCATGATGACTGGAACCACATAATGACACCTTCCCTGACCCTGCTGGGAGGGGAAGCTGTGAGGCTGCCCTGGGTGAAGCTCTGCTTGCCCACACTGCTGTCACAGCTGCTGGGCCTTGTGCTGCTGCCCTTCACACCAGTGGCACGTTTGATTTACGTGGCACTTCTGTACATTCAGCTGAGCCATGAATAAAGAGTCTGTGTGGCCAGGTTTGGTGCTTACTTCACCTTTTAGGAAACCCCTCTGTACCACCACAGCCTGACAGCCATAACTGCAATCTCATTCAAAATGCTGCATTCATGAAGTTCTGCTGGATAAACTGCTGTTAAACTGAATTTACTTAAATTTGTGAAATAAGTTATTTCTATCAGATATACATTACTTACTTACTCATCCATGTGGTTTCATTGAACAACAGTGGATCAAATTCTCTTCTTAGAAGAGCAGTAGCAAGTTAGAATAACTCCATTTAAAGCTTAGGAATAAATAAATTTAACATAAATAAATCCCTAGGCCAGAAATACATCTGTGAAACCTAAGCTCATTCTTTCTTTCCCTTGTTCAAAGTAAAATTAAGCAAATGGTTGAATGCCTTTCTAAATCAGGGGAGAAGATTGAAGTCTGATCCATTTAAGCCACTTCCTTAAGCTGGGGCAGAAGTGGAACACAGCTTCTTTTTTAAACTGATGACTCTATTAGAAAAGGGAACAAGAGCTTTTTCTTCCTTCTTTTCCCTTCTTAATTCACTGTAGACATTTCCACATAATATATTTTTAGCAGAGGTGTGTGTACAGAAGTGAATGTTTATATCTGTGTTATCCTGCTCGATAAGAACGGGCTTTTATTCCTAACAGTGAATTATTCTTGAGGGAACCTGACATCTTCTAGGAAACCTGACTGGCAAAAGTAATAAGTAGTAATAAAACAGAAGGAATCTTTGTAATCTCAAGATTAATGGATAAAATGTTTATGCTGAGGGGTCTCTTCATCAACAAACTGCTGTTTGCACCTATTTGCATTTTAATGGTTACCCTAGTTCTGAAGTTAAAATTACAGACTTTTCCCAGCTGCTCTTTAAATGCTACATTATAATTTTGAGGAAGCATCATACGTAATTATATTTAATAGACACAGAATTGATTGAAACACTTAACAGAAACAAAAAGCCCAGACCTGATTTTGTAAACATGTTATTGTACAGTAACCCCCAATGATTTTGTTCTTAAATCTCCTAATTAATTTTTAATTAAAAAGCTCAAAGATGCTATTATACTTCTTGTTGTAAATGGCAGCCTTATGTAAGCATAAACGACTTAGCTGCTCAGACAAATATCTCCCATTAAAATCCATGTTAATGAGAACTCCTGAACACAGTATTTCAGAGATTTAAACAGTGGCAGCACTAAAATAGTCTAAATATGACATGAGAGGTTGTTGTTTTTCATTCCTCCTTTCTTTTTTGTTTTGTGCAGAACACAGTATGTGTGCAGTGAGAAGCTCTTCAAATTTCCACTCAGGTGCATCAATCTCCTCCATTGCTATTAGCAGATTGTTCATAGCATTTCCTAACTAATTACAGGGATGGTCCAACTCACCTCTACTTCTCTGAGGGCCAACGGGCCCAAATTACCAGACTTTAGTGCAGATTTGCTGCATTAAATAGGTGAATATTCCTCTTGTTAATGAAAAAGTGACCTGCTGAGGAAAAACAACCAGGAGCCAAATTTCCAGCCTTACAGAGAAAAGCCATCCAGCTTTCCATGGTTTTTAGCCCATCTCCTGGTTAGAAGCAGCCAGAGGATCTGAGGCAGGATCTGAACACAGCGTGTTGCTGTGGGGATGGGCTGATGTCACAAATCAAGGATTATTAATAGCAGAAAAACAGCAAGTGCTCCTTTCAGACAAGCATCCTTAATAGCAGGGGAAAAACACTTGAGACAAAATCTCATTTGCTGTGTTTTTCTTACATTTTTAAGCAAGAAGGGATGGGAGGTGGAAATGCAGTGATTTCTATGGTTTAATTATCTGTCTTCTCTCTGGTTATTAACGCAGCAAGGAGAAGCAGCAGAATTTAGAAGGCTGGAAGTTGTAAGCTCAGTTTTGCAAAGCTGCAGTTTTCATTTTCAAAGATGCAAAGTTTTGGGGTTAAGATGAAGGCTTAAAAGTAGTGATGTTTCTTTTTAAAACAAATTTACAGTAGTTTCCCTCTCATAACTTTATCAAGTTCTTGATATTTTAGAAATGGAAGCTGGCACAAATATCACTCAGCTTATTTAGAACTGTATTTTGTTAACCATACCAGGAATCAATGACAATAGATAGCTTCAAACCAAGGTATGCCTTGAAGAGAGGTTGACTATGAGAGTATTTAGCTCATCACACCCCAAAGTAAAATTTGTCCTCTCTTTTTCAGAAGGTGCTGCAAGAAAAGCAGTGGCAACTAACAGTGTGCTGGAGCTTGACTGTATTTGATATATTCACAAAATAAAATTCAGTTACATAAGACAATTCAAATTTCATTGCTTCTTATTTTATCCTGAGCTTCTACAGTTCTGGAGATTTGTAGTTCCCTTCCTTTACAGACCACAGACAAAGCTTTTCTGTCAGCAGAGAGGTGGAACAGGAGTCTCACAGCTGCTGTGCTTTGTGCTTTCCAAACGTGGTGAAATCCACGTTTCCCTTAACACCTCAGTATTATTTAAATGCAGTTTCTCATCGTTCTGCTCTTTCCAGACCACAGACAGCTCTGAGGAAAACAAGGCTCATCTGGGTGGTGTGTTTGGTTTTAACTCTTTCTGCAGATTTTCTCCTATTTCTCCCAAAAGACAGACTTCTGTCATTTTTCAGAAAACCCTCAAATTCCTCGGCAAGCCAGCTCCAAAGGCTGCTGTACCATTGTGTTTGAGATGGTTTCATGTGAAACTTGTGCACCATTGTTGTTTGCAGAAGGAATATTGAAGAGTCCAAGGGAAAGCTCTTGTACCTCTTGCTAACCTGAGTGAGAAAGTTCATCCCATCTTCCCATCAGAGAGCCCAGAAGGTGTTGGTGAAAATCAGAGCCAAAATACTTGGAGTGCTGTGCCTTCACTTGAGTATCTCTTCTTTTCCAGGGCCTAGAGTCTCCCACAAGAACACCAGCTGTGCAACTTGTCCACCCAGCTGATGGCACTTCGAATCTGCTTAGCTTCAGAAATTACTTGCCTGTGTAATCTAATTTTACCCAATGTTCTGTTTAGAAATAAGTCCATTTACCACTCACAGATTGTTAGTTTCCTGATTTAATAGTGAAATGTTGAAGAAAAAGCAGTGTTTCTCCCTCATAACTCATGCTTTCATCCCACTTGTTCATACTCCAGTAATTGAAATTACAGTTTTATAATTGCGCAGACATTGATGATTTTGCAAATGGAGGATTATTAATAGCATAAAAACAAGAAGGACCTCTTCTCAAAATGTTATTCCAGCAAAAAAGAACTAGAAAAATATGCTTGATTATTTCTTCACTTTTTTGTGCATTCTTCACATTTTAATTTGGCAGAAAAAGGAGATAAGATTTTCTTTCATCAGCATGAATATTAGTGAATCATAGCAGAAAAGAAACTTATGAAACATATTACAAGTCATAAACTCAAAGTTTGTTTTAAATTCTATGGACTTCAAGTTTCAAAAAAACTTTTGCAAAAAGAAGTAGAAACTGGAACCAAGACTTCGTTGGTGCTTCAATATAAATTGCCTGGGGGAGGTTGTACTTTCAAGTGTATCTGCATTAAGATGCCTTTCCTATTCCTTTGCCAAACCTGGCATGCCATGCTTTGCAGCAGACAGGATCTTTTGGGGCATCTTTAGGTCTTTTACCAATTTTAGGTGTTGCAGCTCTGTATTTCCTAAGTATTTCAATACATACTTTCAAGTGAAGAGCTGGTTGGGAAAGAACTTTGCTCCTAACTTTTTGGGGGGAGTCTGGGGAGTTTTGGAGTTCCCATTTCCCAATGGTGCTGCCTGCTGGAGGTCCCAGGCAAGGATCCCCCGTCTCTGTAGGGAAGAGGTGGAATCACCAACCCTGAAGAGTTAAAAAATTAGTAGATGCAATATTCCATGATATGGTTTGGTGGCCGTGGTTGTCCTCAGCCAACGGTTGGGCTCGTTGATCCTGGAGGTCTTTTCCAACCTTTATGATTGTGTGATCTGCAGCACAGGTGATCCTGTGCCTCCTTTCCCTCTCATATCCTTGTCCACAGAGGGGTCCAGAGCAGACCCTTTGTGAGAGCACAGTGCCTGCAACACCAGTTAGGAGAGGGGGAAAAAGGAACAGTGAAAGGGACAGGGACAGTGAGATCACCAGGATGCAGCTTCAGCAGAAACTCCAGAAGTATTTCTGACACATTCCATAACTACACTGTGAATTAGTGCAGGATATTTCCCTGAGGATACGGGAATGTCATGGATGCAATCTGGGGCTCAGCAGGTTCTGAGCTTGCTGACACAATTGAGAAAATACCAGGGAAATTGCCACTTTTCATCCTTGCCACTTTTCTTATAATCTTTTCCACAATATTCATTTGGTTGGGTACCCAATACAGAGAGAAATGGAATCTCTGGCCTCAGTAGTTCCATTCTTAGGAATGCAATTTTACTTCTCCATTGTACTCAGGGTGGTTTTATCTTAGTTTTGTAAGTGTATATTTAGCAAAAGCTTTAAAAAAACCAACCGTGCTATGAGCATCTCATTGCTAAGCAACAATGTATTCTTCCCTCCCACCTACCTTCTTGCTGTTCTGTGAAAAATAAGGATAACCAATGTGTAAAAAGCAGGGTGCTTTCCTCCCTGTGGAATAATGCAGCACTGAGCAGCTCTGGCCACTTCTTTCTGAGACAAACTATTGCTGCCATCTGCTTACTGACTAAAGCAGTCGTGGTCTGCATCCTGCTGCTGCATTCCTGAGAATTCCTGCTGCCATCCCTGCTTGGCATAAATTCTGCCACACAGAACCTTTTGGTGGCTTCTGCACTGCTGGCCATGAACAGACTGGGATGCTTTGGGGTGACCTGATGGCTCGGGGTGTGCAGGACAGGCAGTGGCAGGAGGGAGGCTTGTGGCAGGTTCTTAGTGCATTGTTGTAATCCTGTGTGGTTTTTAGGGCTCTCCTTGGGGAGTGCCACTGCAAGCTCCGTTGTTTTCACGTTGATCAGAAGACAGCAACATTGTGGAGGGAGGAGAATCGTGCTCTGTCAGCTAACTGCACCTCTGGAAAATGTTTGTCAAGCCATCTGTTGTTTCAGTATCATCCTGGACGTAAAGCAGTTTTAAAACTCATCAGTTCAAGAGCCTTAACTGTGGGGTTTTTTTTGTTTTCTGTGATGCAGCTCTGTTGTCTCAGTGCTCTTGTGAGTGGCTTCAAAAGCCACCGGTGTATCCCATGAATTATAATTTCACTTTGTAATTTCAGTGTTGCCTGAACACCACAGAAACTGCTGCAGCAAGGTCACTTTGTAGAGCTAAGTGCTGGCTAAGTGTTAAATATGATCATGCAGTTGTAGAACAGATTGAACCAGAAATGCTCCATGGCTTGCAGTTTGTGCCAGGACTCCTCAGTACATCAGCTTGGGAAAGCTCTAGCAGTTGGTAGTCCAGGGCCTCGCAGCAAGCAGGAAATCCAAACAGCCCCTGCTTGGTGTCTCAGAGTACTTGGGGTGCAGATTGATCTAACACCTTACCAAGACTCTCCTACGTTAAGTGTAACTACTCGAATTTTCAGCAGACAACTTTCTTAATTCCCCCTTTAGGACCAACTATGTAAAGGCTGTAATGTGATTCATACCATGACAAAGGCTATGTAATTCATTAATCAGAATGAATTCTGCTTACCTGTGTGAGAAAGTCGTGAAACGAGCTCAGGTGTGAACTTGAACAAAATATTGCACACTAAGCCTTGCTGTGGATGTCCTTATTCCTCCTTCAAGGAGGAGAGCCTTTAGGCTGTTAATGAGTGTAGTGCAGGATGGCTATCCCAGATCTCTGTTCCTTTTTAGATCAGTTTTTCTAACCTTAGTGTGCAGTTCAAGAAACCATTGAAAAGCCCTGGGTGCTCCCAAAGATGGCAGCAGAACTACTCTGCAGGTAAAGCTGCCTTGCAGAGCATTGCCATTCCAACACTACCAAAATTACCACTGGAACATGCAATACAGAAGTCAGTGGCAAAACAGGGTTCTTTTCGTGTCCAGATCAGATGGATACATTACTGAACAGTTGCATATGTGTGAAAATACTGCAAGCCCCACGCTGTTCTCATGCCCACCCTGCATGGAGGGTGAGGAGCAGGCAGGCAGTGGAGGAGTGGAGAGCTGTAGCTCCACCTAAAGTGCCAGATAACAACTGAGCACTGAGCGGGACTGGCTTGCAGAACAAAAGGTACAAAATCCCCTTCCCCTGGAGCAAGGGAGAAGCAGCAGTGACAGTATTGATCTCCTGTCCAGAATTTATTCCTCTGTTGTTTCTCCAGTGCAACAACATGATGCACTTTAATCAGAGCAAATAGTTAAAATTCTGTTTAACCTACAGCAAAGCAAAAAAAAAAAAAAATAAAAATAAAAAATCCTCATGCCAATGAGGATACAGTCCATTTACCCAAAAGTCTTCTATCCACACTCCTCTCATTCATTTTTAATGATCATTTTATGTTTTTGCCTTATTTCTTCTTCCTGTATTATTATATACACACGGGGGAAGAATGAACAAAGTTAAATTGTTTCTTGGGTTTTGCTGAGCTGCCTGGTGGGTAGATAAAAATAGCAAGTGCCAGTGGCAAAGTCTCCTGAAAAGTGCTAGCACATTGTGAAAGTGCTAACACATTGTGCTATTGAATCAGCACTGAGAAATCAGATTTTCCTCACAACGCTTTCTTTAAACTTAAGGTGACCTTTAGGAATGCATTTGCATCAATGAAGAGAACCTTATTTCTTTGTCCTGTGGCAGACTAAGTCATCCTGAAGGGAGTTCAGCCGTGGGTCCTGGAAATTCCCTTCATTTTCTCCTGGCTTGCTAGGACATTATTGACTGGTACCAGGATCAAGCAGCCCCAAACACACAGTGCTGAGAGGTCTTGTCTTTGGGAAGATGTTATCATACAGTAATTTATAGCTCAGTACTGCAGCAAGTTTCTATTTGTGAAAGACTCCATTGTATCATTTCTGAAAACCGTTTCTGTAGACTTGATAATCCCAGCTGTTTTCCTGAAATTCCACAGAGCCCCAGGTTATCTACAACACAGACACTGATACGGTTTTTAAGCAGGGTTTAGGGCAGCAGAGCTGCCTTGGATATGGCTGTGGCCTCGCACATTGATTATGTGGAAACATTTTGCCTTATGGGGTCAAATCCTTAAGCTCTTACTTGTGGATCAAATAAAGAGAGATTGAGAGCTGCTGTGCCACTTATTGATTTTGAAGTAAGCAAGAATTCCTCAGAACTTCTTACAGTCAGGCCTGAATTGATCAAAGTTCACATGGGTTGAAAGTTATGACTTGTTAAGTTACTTAAATTATTTTAACCTTAAATTATTTTACATATAACCCTAATCCAAAGCTTAATGAACTCAATCAAAATATTATCTGACGCTTTTATAACTTGGACTGAAGGTTTATTTTAGCAGGTTAGACATAGAAAAGTCATGACCAGTAGAATTGGACAAATACTTAGAAACTTGGTGCTAAACATGGGAGTATTGAGTCAAACACATTATCAAAGAATGAAATATTCACAGCAAGGCAGAGGAGGATCCAGCCAGGCAGTGACTTTGAAAACAGTGAGGCTTAAGTAGCTGCTTAAATGTGGAATTTAAAGAAGCCAGAAACAAGCTGAAAAAGTGCATTTTCTAATGCATTGTCACTGGCTTGTCTGTGATCTCTGCAGACCGAGGGCAGCAGGAACATGATTTTCAAAAGGCCAAGACAGGTTTTCAGCACAGCAGGGAATGGTTCAATCCCTGTTGTTACCCAAGGTCTCCAGTGCAGTGTACATGTGCTTACAGCATACAGGAAGAGGCACAATAGCATCAAAGATTAGCATAGAAACAGCTCCAGTGAGCTGGAATCAAATTTTCTCCAACTTTTATGCGACTCTCCACACAATATTCCATTACTCAGACTTTTTATTAGTATATTTTGGGTTAATAGACAGAGCAAAACTTCCTGAAAATTCACTGTGAGGGCTGTATATGCAACAGTTCCTGATTTTATCTCAGTCTGATATATTAGTTTAAATAACCAAATAATACTTTCAGAAGTTTAGAGCAGATGGCACCAACATTTCATCTAATCTGTGGCTATCAGCCACTGCATTTTTCATTCTTATTTAGAATTAAATAATGCCATTACTGACTTGTAAGAAATATTGATGTCAACAAATCATTATTCTTGTTTATCAAGGCATTCATTTTACACTGATCAGGCCTCTTGGCTAATCTGGATTATATTCTCTCCTTTTTTTCTTCTTTTTTTTTGTAGTTTAATTCTAACATTAAAAAATTACTATAATGCAAATCTATTAGTAAGCATTTTTCAGTATCTATCATTTATTCAGGAAATGGCAGAGATATTTAACAGGTACTTAGCACCTACCATTGCAAAGTAAAAAGTTGATAATAAATAAGAGTGAAAAGGTTTACTGAAGACAGAGGAGGTATGAATTTTCTGATGATGAGAGCAGCTGATGAATAAATCATTATCCCTCCCTTTCCCAGGAGCCAAACTCCTGAGCAGTGGCCACTGTAACTGTGGACACCAGGTGTCACGTTGGGAGGTTATTACTCTGGTTATTCAGTGTCATGCCACGTTCCAGCACGGCAGCTCTCTGTGTGGCCCAGCTCAGTGGGGAGTTTGAAGTGGAGGAACGTGGTACAGCACCACAGAGATCAAACCCCAGCACCCCAGCTGCTCCAGGGGTGCACAGCCTGTCACTGCAGCCACCCCCTGCAAGGACACCACAACACAGGAGTGGGATGCAGAGAGCTGTCCCCAGCATCTCCACCAAACCCAGGTGCTTTGGCACACCCCTCACTAAAGGCACCCAGCCCTGAGTTCCAGGTGGCCAAGCACTAAATCCGGACAACACCCTCTGGAGAGAGTTTGGAGGAGCAATACAGAGGTGGGAGGTGTGAGCCTCGATAATTTCATGGGCCATTTTCCCATTAGCTCATCCCTGAGAGCTTGATTTGCAGGGCTGATGGGAAAGCAGCCAAAGAATAATGGAGTCTGCAGCACCACAGGGGTTGCTGGCCTGACCTTACATGGATTTTATGCTCCTGAAGAAGTGCAGCCTGCCAGTTAAAGAAGGATGCCTTTGCCTGCTCCCCTGGACTGATCAGGAACTGCTGCTCCAGACACAGCAGCTGAGCAGGGATGTTGTGCA
This sequence comes from Nicator chloris, assembly GCA_013400495.1. Lineage (NCBI taxonomy): Eukaryota > Metazoa > Chordata > Aves > Passeriformes > Pycnonotidae > Nicator > Nicator chloris. The sequence continues at coordinate 291,272 of WAAE01006949.1, forward strand.
AATAGATGCTGTTAAAGAAGAGGAATAAGGTAAAACACAGCCCTGGTTCATGATCTCATAGGGAAGGCAGAGAAGAGCTCAGGGTGGAATTTGGCGCTGTTGTGTCACAACCAAAACCAAGCCATCATCAATCAGCACAAATTTGGAGTGGATGACAGGACTCTGCAATGAGCACACACAAGTGAAACATAACTGAGGAGCTGAGTTTAGCTTACACAAGTGTAAATAATCTACAGGAATTGGAATGACATTGCCACAGATGTAGTCACCTCTAAGCTAGCACAGGCATTCCAGTGCCAGACCAGATATCATGTAAATCCTAGAACATGGTTAGCTGCAGGAAGGAGTTTCATCCTCAACTCATATTTTAATGTGTTTTTTTTAAATTATTATTTCTTTTGAACACTAAAGAAATAACACACCTTATGTAGAAACCTTTCAGATTTGAGTGAGAAAATAAAGACTCGGAAAATTGCAAAAGTTGTGAGAAAAGTTTATTCATGCTAAGTTTATTGTCATGGGGGAAAGGAGACTTTATTAAAGATTTAAATTTAATAAAGTAGTAACTCAAGGAAGAAATAAAAATTTTGATAAAGATGATCCAAAAGAGCCTAACAATAAGAGGACTTAATCTGAAGGCTTACAAAATCAGGAGTCAAATACAAACTCTGCCGAGCTGCTTCATGTAGCAAGTAATGAGCCTGCACCCCTGTGTAACAATGTGAGAGAATATAGTCAAGAAGCTGAAAGAATTAGATGAGATTCTTGACACCAGGGATTAAGGGTTGTGGCATAAAAATAAGGAAAGGATCTGAATCAGTGAACACGTGTTGTATCTTGAGCCGATGACTTTCTGTTCTTATGATTTTATTTGGTTTTTAGTACTCCCTGTCTTGGAGGCACAACACAGCTGCGGTTTGTGGCCAGGCTTAGCCTGCTGTGTCTTTTGCTGTCTGTCAGTCCATTTCCCTGGTTGTCTGGGGCTGAGTTCACAATTCTGCATCACGAGATTCCTGACTCTTTTCAAAGTTGCCATTTGGGGAGCTGTCTCTGAGTCTGAGCACGCTGGATGACATTCTCATCGCGTCCAGATCCTGCAGAAGCGAGGCATCAGAGTTTCTTCTGCAAAGGAAGGTGCTGACAGCCAGAGATATCCAATTTAAATTTTTCCACACTGAAAATGGTTATTGTGCTATATATTGATGGAGCAGCCCAGGTCCCACTGACTGTCCATTTCCCTCCTTGCATTTTTCACTGCACTCTTTACGTTTACCCTGGGAGGGCTCAAGTGTCTCTGTGACAAGGCGTCGTTTCCTCTGCGTGCGCCTGGGAAAGTTTACAGAAAATACTTGACCTTGAGATAGGAACATGTAAAGGGAGTGGATGAACATGATTCACTTTGATTTACATTACAGTAAAAATTTTAAAGCTTCCTGACCCTTTTGATTCCTTCTAGTGGTTCTCCCAGCTGGGAAGAGCCGGTCTGCAGGAGCCACCCGAGACGCGCTGGCTGCTCTTTTTAACCACCCTGCAGGCGTGGCAAAGCACGGCTAGAGCAGCCTGAATCAGGCACAGCCTGGCTGTGCTGAGTGAGGGGCAGAGTTAATTAAAGCTGGTCTTTCAATGGGCATCCTTTCAGCGCGTTTCTGCTGTCTGTGGGGATGGTGATGGACGGGAACGTAAACGGGCTGATTTCACTGCAAGTCGTTCACATTCCAGCCCTGGCTGCATCCCCGCTGATCCTGCTCAGCAGAGACCACTCTCCAGTGATGTCACTGCATATTTCTCTGCACAGTCAAGAGTGGTAAAGACTATGATCATTGCAATTACTGCTCTGGTTATCCCACTCTGCTGCTTGAGGTAGGAAAATATAGATGCTTGTTTCACCTCGTGGCAAATCCTCATTGCCAGGCTGTCAGGAGCAAGGAAGCAATATTTATAGTTGTCTTTAGGGAGCTCTCTCCCATCGTGCAGTTAATTATGATAAACTGTTTTATTTGTAAGAGCTTAAAACTGCTTTGTACCGTGGCAATGCAAGGCTATAAAGGAGCTGCTTAATGAGGATGGTCAGAGCAGCAAATGTCTCCTGTAATTTGACAGGAAAAACAAGATGCGCCTGCCCTGAAAAATAAAGGTGTGTTTGTAGCATGTTCTGATAATGCAGTTGTGTAATGACAAGTGAAGATGAAGGCAGAGTTTTCAGTGTATCAGCACAGGCTCAGGTTCTCTCAGCACTGTAGGCAAAATTGGATTCTGAGTCCCCAGAGGAAGCAGGGCCCCAGCGTGGGTGTCCCATGGCAGAATGGGACATGGGACCTGACAGGAGTAACAGGGACGGGGGAGCCCCATGGAAAGCTGTTCTGTTTGCTTGTATGGAAATGGAAAGGTTTCTGGTGAACTGGTTCCCAGTATGAGTGGTTGCCCCACAGTCCATATGGACTACACCCAAATCCATTTGGGATTGCCCGGCTCCGAGGGGCTCTAACAGGTAAAACAGGCAGCAGCATCCCAGGAATTTTGCTGCCTGCCAACATCCAGCTCTTGCCCTGAGCCTGGGGATGGCCCTGCAGCTGTGTTAGGCTGGGTGTGCACAGTCCAAGCTGAGCTCCCATCTCCATTTCACCACAGATCCTCTGTCGTTGCTCAGGCTCTGCACAAGCCCTGAGCTGGTGTAGAGCCCGTGGGCCTTATTGCAGGACCAGACAGGAGCATGGACTCAGGGCAGGATGGTCCAGGTGCTAAGGACTGCTACAGCACCCTCTGAAATCAGTGAGACCTTGTGTTGATTTCAGCAGATCCCAAAATGTTGTGAGATTCAGCACAAGCAAACAACTGGATAATTGATGGGTGCTGTGAAGGAGGGTCTGGCTGAGGAAGCTGGCTGGGGCCTTCCACTGGAGGAGATTCATTGGCATTTATAGAGTAAGAGTTGAAAAGCCCCAGCACTGCCTCTGCTGGCCCACATCAGTGTCTTTCATCGTGACACTGCAGAAAGGAGGACTTGACAGGCCATCTAAATTAAGGCTGCGTGAGCAAAAATATTCTTTATCTTGGAGAAAGAAAGAAATTATATTAATATATAATGGCCTACATTTAACATTCCCTCAGTACCCTCCCACTTCTGAGTTACTGTACTTGGAGATGTGATCATATATTAACCACTGTGAATTCAAGACCTTCTTCTTCCTGGCAGTTTGTCTAGAGCTATCCTATAGAATGTGTTCAGCTTTTATATTCATCTCAAAACTGAAATTTATGGGAATGATATATTGGTTAGCATGTCTGGGAACATCTGACAGTATTGTACTTTTACTCTTTTGTGTTTCCCACACCTGTCAGAGGAGCACATGCGTTTTCCTTTGCAGTCAATAGCGAACTAATTAGAGGATAATTAGAGCAACTATTGCTTTTCATGCATAAAACCATGACGTCTCCACCGTGAGTCACAGGCTGTCTGTAGTGTGAGATGTGCAGGTAGGTTGCCCTGTGGTTACTGCTACTTTTCCTGAAGCTTTAATTAAAGCTTTTTGCTGGCTCAGGGTTTCAGAATTGGGAAAACAGAGGTGGGGGCAGAGGAAATAGTTTTTTCCTGGTCAGCTGCTACATCTGGACAGAGGCACAAACAGGGCTGTGAACTCAAGGAATTCAGCCTACAGCCCAATTTCCTGGCCCTTCACTTACAGGCAACACAAAATTAGGAAAGTTTATAATGCTGCAAAAGAGCAACTTTTTTACTCAAATCATTACGTTTTCCAAATGCTGTTTACTTCATAATACTGATACAAGCTGCTTTGAATCCAAAAGCATCTATTAAAATACAGCTGAAGAGTTTGCTTTTAAGGGAGAGGTGGGTAGACAATACAAAGTTGGGGCTCTTTCCTAAAACTGTCAAAGTTGATGAGGCTGGCTGGCTGAGCTAGATGGGATTTGAGGACACGTTACCAAGCTCTCTGTACAGGACAAAATCTTCAAAAATCCACAGCCAGAACACATTTGGAGGACGTGTCTCTTCAGGTTACAGTGCCAGTCTGGCTCGTGATACAGAGGGAGGCAGTGCAAACTCAGGTTAGATCAATGTAGGACAATTTTTCACAAGGCAACCACTTGCAGGGCTGCAGTGATACAGAAAAAAACCCCACCATGCTGAGATAGTTCAATTAAAAAATGTCTTATATTAACTGAAGAGGGAAAAAAATATAAATCCAAGGCAAAAGAGGAAGAACAAAGAGAAATTAATATTTTTCAGCTGCATGACGCTTGAATGTGCTTTGAAGGGCTCTGTGTGTAGAGCAAGAAATTAATCTTACCTGGCAATGAATATTTACAATTTTAGGAATTCCATGCAGGGCCCAGCTTTGGTTTCCTGTGGAGACTGGAGCACAGTTTGCTGTAACAAAATAAACAGTTAAGTTGTTCTGGAGAGGTATTTGCTTTTGGTTCCAATGAAATGCTGTCAGTGAGAGCATGGAGGGGTAGTCTGGGATGAGTGGGGAAAGCCCCAGTTCAGCAGCCCAGCCCCGTGAGCAGCCTGCTTCAGGCTCAGCAGGTTCCAGTCTTTGCTCAGCAAAGACTGAAAGAAGAATTTACTTAACCAGCTGAATGTCTGGGGTTCAGTCACTTGGAATCAGCCTTTCATGCAGAAAGGGTGATTTTTAAACACTTGGCTAGCGGCGCCTGGGGTAAATTCTCTGTTTGTTCAGGACTCATTCCACGTTAAATATTAACCTTTGGAAAATGGGCTTAACTTTACAAAAGGGTAAAGTAGTTCCCTTTTATTAAGCAGTGTGCTAATGCATTTTGCAGCAGATCTATGCGGGACTAAAACTTAGAAGATGAATTTTTGAGCAAAAATTAATATGCACTGAATTGTAAGAAATATGGCTTTACTTTAGTGCTTGATTAAGGAGCTGAGCAAATTTTATGTCCTAAGCAAACATAGGCATTTCTCTCTTTTTATACATCCCTTGATTTGGGGACAATGAAAATGCACTTCTGAATCTGCCCTTTAAATTAAACCACAAATTAAATGCACCCATTAACAGCCAATGTGAAGTTGTTACCTTGTAAAAGTATTATTTGTCATTCCTATGTCTTCTTTCTGGGCATGCTTAAATAACCTGATGTCATTTCTATGAGCTGGATTTTATTATAGCTGATTTATGGATCCTTGCACACAACCTGACGTGCACAGGAAAATGACAGGCAGGGGAAAAGTGAAAAATAATTTTTTGTGCTACTAAGCACTAAATAATATTACTTTTTTCAAATGAAAGTTCTCTCCTCCTCTGCTCTTTACTTTCAAAATACCCTCTCACACCAAAAATGTGTTTCCTAATTAGAAGCAGAATCAGTTCAGTTGTTCATTAACAACTCTGAATCAGCATGCTGGACCTTTCCACTGGAGAAAAATAATCTGTTTCTGAACATCTCAAAATTTTTCTCTTTGAAGCTGAGAGATGCCTTGTAAGGATTTATTTTAGTTTCTGGATTTATTTTTAAGACATCACTATCAAGAATGCAATTGCACTTTCATGTTAGTATGTAGATCCTTAGAGATACCTATGTGAGCTAATTACAAGATCATTTAATTAACATTATTATCCTATAACCACAATTAAGAGCAAAGATTTTAAAACACAAAATTTTCATCTGGATGTTTCCATTCATGAGATTATGGGCATGAGCAGCTCTGCAAATGTCTTGCTAAAACATAAGATTTCTTGTTTAGTTGTATTTCTATTTTACATGTTTATCAGATCCTGTCTTGACCAGAATATTTACCACTTTCTGATAAACCTGGTTCTTTATTTATTCTAGGATTTCTGCTGATAACCTGTATTTGAACAGTTGTGCAGGTCATGGAATCTTTAGGGTTTTTTTATGAGTGACAGAGAGTTCTGTTACAGCCCCATAAACCAACGTAGGATATGCTTCCCCCTCAACTTGCCACGATGAGCCCTGACAAAAATTAGCATTATTGCAATCCTTTCAGGCTACAGAGAATAAGAAATGATGCAAAGAGCTCAGCTGGCTGCATCATCTGGGATTCTCAGTATCCTGCTTTTGATTCCTTTTCTTATACTTGTTGAAGATGCTTTTAAACCAGCCTGAGTTCCAGCCTGCTCAGCTTCCAGAGGGGCAGCAGCTGGAGCAAAGGGCAGGGCTTTGGGGATGTGCACGGGGCTGAAGCCTCCTCTGGAAATCCCTAACTCCCTTTGCTCTCAGCAGTACAGAAATCCAGCTGGAGGTTATGATATTGGAATGCAGATGTGTTTTTCCTTTCCATCTTCTTCCAGAGGGATGGATCACACGGTGGGAACCTTTACAAAAGAGAAGTAAAATGGAATTAGTGATGCCAAGATGGGGTTTGGTAAGATAATGCAGTCACCTGCAAACTGTGTGTGTTTCTCTAAGAACTTGTTCTCTTCCAGCTTTTCGTGTGTCATTTGTCAGAGCCTTCTGAAAGGAAAGTTCAGGAGTTTAAATGCTCAGAAAGTAAAGCTGGCAGAGGCCCAAGTTAAATCCTGCCACATCCAGGGCACCCTTAGTGCAGGACGTGGCTGATTCACCAGCAGAGCCAGGGCCACCAGGGGCCACAGCCACAGTGAAATGAAAACTTCAGTGAAAGCCCATGTGTGGAACAGCAGTGTTCTAACTGCATCCAAAAACAGGAAATCAACTTGACAAACTGAATGGCACGTGGGATGCACCTGGGCTGAAGTCCTGGGCCAGGCTGCCACTGCAGAGATGGGAACTGGAAGCATGCTCAGCTTTACAGAGCTAGAAGCTATAGATGGAAATAGTCACCCTTATAAAGAGATGTCTTTTCCTTGGTTTCCTACCTGTGAAATCTATGTGCAGCCAGGGCATTTTTATGTGTGCATGCTTCCTTCTTCTCACAACGGGAAGAGGCCCCCTTTTCTTTAAAATCATCTTTACATCTTTCTCTGTTAAAATAACACATCACTATTCATGTTCAGTTTAATTCTAGAACTGTTTGTTCAGACTGAAAGTGTGTGTCTGTGTATGTATAAGCATATAAATATACATAAAATTCAGTTTTAGACATTGGGAGAATAAACACAAAATTGGACCACACATTAATCTATTTTTTTTTCTGCATGCAGTGACTATTTCCACCTTCATAATCCTCAGTGTAAAGTGTAAGTAAGAGTTTTTCTATCTGCTGTAGCAACCCATAAGCACAAAAGGATTCAGAAAGTAATAACAAAGATAAATAACTTTGCAATAAAATTTCAGCTCCAGTAATTTCCCATTTATATTTTCTCAGTGAATCATGTAGTCCCAAGCAATGCACTTTTTTACGTCTGGGCTGCATCATACAAAGTAATTTTATATCTAATACTTCCCAGTGTGTCCAAAATATAACATCACATGCACAATGCATGACAGAGTGGTCGATGAATTATACAGAGCCTTCAAATAACATCACTGGGAATGTGATTTCATAGGCTTTCTAAGGCAATCAATCTTCCCACATTATGAGGAATGAATTGTCAGTCAGGGGGTTTTTTTATTCTACCAGGAATGTTTCAGAGGCTGTTACTTAAGGCTCCTTATTGTTGAAGGCTGCCTGCTGAAGATGTTTTTCCTGTGTGAAATTACTGATGTCTTCTGTGTGTCTTAAAAGTTGGATCTCAGTTAGCACAGCACTTTGCCAGAGTGCATTACCTGAGGCTGTAGGAAATGTTAGCAAGTGAAAGGAAGTGGAAACTTCAGGGAGGAGGAGGTGGGACTAGTAGGAGCAACAAAAGAATAGCTTTTGTGTATGAAGAGCTTGTCTTTGTCTTATCCAAGTGTAAGCTCTCTCATCCTCCCTCCGTCTCACACGTACTCCCACACACTTATTTAAAATATGATTTGCAATGACAGCTTTGCCATGTCTTCCAAGAGCAAACAGATGAACTTCCCTCTTCTTTCCAAGAGAGTGACTGGGATGTTTCTCCATATATATTTTTTTTTTTTAAACAGCTGCAGCAAAGAGAAAAACCACCCTGGCAGAGGAGACGGGATTTAGTCTTAGCTGGGTTTTTCTCTGGCCTTGCTGCAGCATGTCCAAGTCTTCTGAGTAACTGGTGTGAGGTACCTGGGGATTCCTGGCAGCCATGAAGCCTTTGGGGGATCCAACTGCCTCATTTTCCTTCCCAGAAGCTTTCTGTAGGTGTTTGGAGCCATCAGAGCCAGGCTCCTCTACGGAGTCCCTTCCGACAGAGTCTGAACAGACGGCTCCGTGTGCTCTGTGACCGATGTCAGCCCAGACCCAGCCACACGGCCCCAACACAGCAAGACAAACACATCAGCCCTCAAACCTGGCACTTACTTCTGGCCATTGATCATCTAAGTCACTTCTCATTCTCAGTTTTTCACCAGAAAACACGAGGGCTTTACTGCCCACTGCAAACCTGACAGGCTCGCAGGGGGTGGGAGCATTCGCTGACCACCAGCTGCCTTCAAAACAAGTACAAGTGACAGAGGTGAACCAGCCAGTTCCCTCCCTCATGCCACCCCCTCGAAGCTGGTGTTCTAATCTTCTTTTAGATTCTTTCCCTGAATTTAAAATTGATTATTTTAAAGAAAGAAAAAAAAAAAAAAAAGAGATTGCACAAACAGTCAGAAAACTCTTTAATAAGATTTCTTTTTTCCCCAGTGGGGTAAATATAGTCTTTAGTTGGTTGCAGCAAGCTTACATATTACTGTCACAGAAGAATCCTGAGTGTGAAATTCTGCTAAGTATTTACCTAGATTCTGTCATCTTCCTCTTTCTCTAGAGTCAAAGGCAAATGTGTGCCACAGATTTTAAAAATGCCATTAATTACTGCACGCTGCCTCCCTTGCACACAGTCACTGAATTCCATAAGTTGCTTTCAGTGTAAGGGATATAGAGAAATTGTGCCAACGTTTTTCAGCTTGCAACTTACTGTCACTTCTGGAATCAGCTTGTGACAGCAGATGTTAATTCTCTGCTCAGTAGAAGCCTCAGCACTGGTAAGCAGCAAAGTTAGCAAGAGCAGCTGTCATAGTCCAGTGCAATCTCAACGTTTCTGAGACTTTTATATTCCTGCTCTACTGTACAGAGGGAAATTTCACCTTGGAAATGGAAAACATGTTGCATCAGCACCAGAGAAACAAAGGTAATGTTAATGCAGGTAGATGTGTGGTATGCATATGGAATCCAGGAAATAGGAATGAACTAAAAAAAAAAGGAAAAGGCCATTCACAAATTTAATTTCTTACATGAAAAACAGGGAGTGCTTCAGATCAGTATACTACTATAATATTTATATATAACATCTTTCAGAAATGCTTTCCCAGCTGTTTTTTATTCTATTTGAAAGACTTCTCCCTCACCTGCTTCCAAATGTTTGTCTCAGCTCACAGCACAACACTGTTCAATCACCAGGTATCTCCTATTTCCTGCCAGAGGAATGAGCCTATCCACATGAGGGCTTTGCTTTCAGCTTGCATCTCCTTCGTTGTCACTCCCCAAGCTGGAATTACCCCAGTGCTTTCACTCCTTGCACCATATAAGCTGCTTCATTGAACTGGCTGCTGCTGACAGTGAAACGTGGAATTTGAGATAGGTTCGGAATTTTCCCAGCCTCCAAAAAATGATGTGTTTCACACGAATGGGCCATTTCCACCAATCTGTTCAGAGCTGCAGGTCATAAATGAATTCTGTTGTCCCTGCTTGCCGTGTGTTGGTTCAGTTACAGAGGGGTTCTGCTAAGTTCCGAGCAGATTCTTAGCTGAGATAAATCAATCCGAATCTCTGTCCCTGATGTCCTCAGGCCACCCAGCAGTGAGTGGGGATGCTGAGTCCAAACCAGCACTTGTTCCTTTAGGCACCTTTGGTCTGTCTGTGGTGGGCAGGATCCGAAATTCAGACTAAATCCAGTCCAAAGGAAAACCCCAAATCACATAAAATTTCAACAAATCAACCTAGACACTGCTGGCTTCATTCTGCTGACCATTTCCTTTTGGAAGCAGTTTTTTTGTTGTCTACACCCTTGTAAGCAAACAACCTTCAGTGGTGGTAGAGGGGAGGGGATGGGGAATTGCTGCAGGAAATTTGGATGAGCAGCCTGGTCTGCAGAGCCTTGCAGCTGAAAAAATGCCACCCCCCTAAAAGCTCAGGGGATCCCTCTGATTCCAGGGCAGCAAACGGGAGGCAGGGGAGTCTTCTCCTTTCCAGCTGAGATGCAAATGTTGCTCTCTGCAGTGCCTTTTGACATATATGTTGTCGTATAAAAAGCTATGTAATGGTATAAAATTGGACGGTATTTTTTCTTTCCTCATACATTTCCTTTAATCTGATTTATGCAGTTTACTGGCAAGTGTGCATTTTCTCTGGAAAAATGGCACACAGCAGCTCAGCAGGTTTATGTTTAAGACTCCTTGTTAAATAGCCAATATTTGTGAGTGATGTTCTGCCCCTGAAATAATGTTATTTTCTAACACTTGAGAACAGTACATTTTGCCTTTAGATTGCACTGTGTGCAAGAGACTTCTGTTTGTGAAGCAAACCAAAAAAAGAGACCAGATTATTGCGTGTAAAATTAATTTCAGTGACTGGAAACTGGGACCTCTTTTTTCCCAAAAAGCAGAAATAGTTGTTAATTTCCTGCAGTTACACTATACACACAAATAGCCAGGAAAACACTCTGTCTGTCATTTGAATTCTTTTTCTGCCTCCTCTTGTTAAATTATCTTGCAGATGTGCATACATTGAATTAATACTTGGCTGCTAGAACACAATGAGGAAATATTTAGTGTATGATCTGGTTAGAATTACATATACTCGAAGCTTTTAATCTTGGGCTATGAATTCACCTCGGGTTTGTAGACTGTATTTTTAAATGCTTAATCTTCTGTGAGGATACATATATTTCCAGGCTTTTTTAAGAGTGGTTCTGATTTTTTAATGTTCCTGATCTTTCTTCAAATATTTTGTATTGATCTAACATATATTTAAATAATTTGCAGTGATCATAGGAACAAATGCACAGTCATGATGTAAGAATAGTTGCATAAACATCCAGTGTATTCCAGTAGCCTATTGCATACTCTTATTATTGGAATAATATTTCTTTCAGAGAAATGACCATTGGTAACATTTATTTTATACTATATTTTAAGAAATTTTAATATGCACTGGTTTTCTTAAAGCATAAAATACAATAACTTTAAAAATACTAATTTGAATATCTGATATGGGAATGAGTCCATTCCAAATAATTTAAATTCACTTATTAGAGTAAATATTTAAGTCTTCTGTAGGGAAAAGGGGAGAAAAGGGAGAAAAGACAATCGTACACATACAATTAACTATCCATGTGACAGTGGTTAATCTTTCCAAAAGAGGCACTATCCAGGGCTCAGACATCATTTAGCACTTCAATAAATATTTTAAAATTTCCATTCCTGTGAAGTGATTACAAATAAAACACCAGAAATCATCCTGGCACGATGAAGTGGGAGGCTGCATCTCCAAAACCGTGCCTGAAGTCCACAAACTGAGACCTGGACCTTTGCTATTTGCTCTCACACCTGGGTGTTATTGGGATTCCCAGCTCACCCCGTGTGCCCGGGCAGCTGGGGACGCCCCGAACCCTTGGGGCTGGTTGGACACACTTGTGCCCAAGCACTGACTCCGTCAGCCGCCCGACTTCTCCGCCAAAATCGGCCTTTCATTCTTGGCAGCCATAAAAGAGCCCAGCTCAGTGAGCCAGCTGACACTCCATCAGCTGCAGCCCGTTTTGCTGGAGCTGTTTGCTTGTCAGATTTATTTGTGGCACTATCTCACGGCAGGCACCTCGTACACCGCGGTTCCTCACAGGGACGTTTCAGGAGAGGATGATGGATCTTCACGGCCGTTTATACGGATCCAGCTGCTGGGGATTTGCACAGCACGAGGGACAAAGCAGTTCTTCATGGCAACACCTTTTAAGGGCACAACTTGTGTGTTTTTTCACTGGAGGATTGGTGGGGGGGGTTTCTATTTGTCTGTTTGTATTGTGGTTTCTCGTCGTAAAGTTAGGGAATCCCGAAATTGTTTTCCATTAGATTGGAATTATTTCTAGATTTCAAACAAAATTCATTACCAGAGATTTCATATGCTAAGAGTGATAAAAATGTCCACAAAGCATACTTATCACTGGATTTTTAAAGTGATGAGCACTGCTGAAAATCTGGGGCAAAGCATTTCCTACTGAAACACTTGCAGACTGCATTGGGAAAAGAGCCCATTTATAAACTATTTCCTATTGCCACTGCAACATCCAGAATTTCATCCTTCACCATAGTTATTCAAGAATACTTTATGCAGCTTAGTCCGCATGGGAAAATTTATCACCACTTTTTAGTCAAGAATAGATTGGAGTGCGTGAAGTACATTGGATTTTTATTCCCATTCTACAGTTCTTTACCTCAATTCCAGAGGTAAATCCTCAATTCCAGAAATCCCAGGCTTTGCCTTTCCCAGTGTGCACTGAACACGCATTCCCTGAGAGCTGGGCATGCTGCAGGGCCACTGTGTCTCTGGAATATTTGTCTGCACACTGTTGGGATGACTGAACAAATTCATGTCACTTGTGTTCCCTGGATTCCTCGCTCCAAAATTGGAACTATGGAGTGTAGGATTTGTCAACACTGTGCAAAGCCTTTCTGTCTCACAGTTCTCCAAATTAACTCAAGCACCAGGAGCCTGGTACTTGATGGAGGCTTTGATGAGACAAATTATCCTGCTCCTGACACCATCTGGCTGAACTGCACTGCTTTTGTAGCTACACTGCAATATTCTGCAGGGCAGAGGTTTGCTCTCAGTCCTAATAAAACCAGGTGGGGCTTCATGGGTTCTTGCACAAGATGGTGGGTTTGCCAGCACAAGGCATGTTATAACAACCCTTCATTAGCTCAGCAATGAATCTATTTCAGTTCAAACACCCAGCTCCTGTCCTGACCTCTGCCCCACCCCAGGCTGCTGGGACTGAATGGCACAAGCAGTGCCCAGATCTCCAGGGGTCACTCAGTCCTGAGGACAGCTGCCCAGCCAATTTATCAACACTTCTTTGCCAGATTATGACAATGCAGACACTTTTGTCCTTTTACTTTCCCCTAACAAAAACCATTTTAACCTGGGTCCTGAATACAAAAAGTGCTGAAAATGTTTCACCTCCATTACATGCAATATCTTCTAAATAATAGTCCCTAGACAGATACTTGTAATGTAATTTTAACTCAGCCCAGCAATTTTACTAACAGGTATGGTGCAAGAAGGAAACCAGATTACTTAAAACTATTTCTAAGTAAAAGAAGATTGGGAAATAGATAATGCATATTACAATAGAATTGCTGCTTCCTGCCCTACAAGGAGTGCCAATACAGATCATTAATATGAACTGGCAGGACCTTTACACTGTTTTTTATACAATTTAAACTTTTTTTCTGGATGCAGATGAGGCAAGGAGACACTGAGTAACATATTATGGCATCATTACTGGATTTAAACCAATTCTGAACCCAGCTTGAAAACATCCACTACATTTTGGGGGGTTGCACTACTCCTAATCAAAACACCCCTGGTATCCCCTGTGGACTGGATATGGACTGTGGTAAACTCCATGGAAACCACATGGATAACACCTGAAGTCCTCGGGCTAAAAATTAATAACTTGTGCTACCAAACCAGAATAGTTTATCCTCAGTCCATAGCAGGCACTCAGGGATTTACCTTAGGGGTTGTCAAAGAACTATTTCCCAAAATTTTACATCCCAGGCTACCCTGGGACTGCTCTAGTTTTAGCATTTCCAAGAATCTCTTCAATATTAAGAAGAGAAAAAATTACATGGTCACTACAGTCCATTGGATTTCACTCTAACTTCATTCATTTTTAGAACGTTAAAAATTTTGTTCTTCAAGCAGCAGCATGTGGGTGGTATAAAAACACACAGTTTGAGCACTTGAGTGAATTCCTGAAGTGCCCAGAGGTATGTGCATCCAGTGTTGAGAGCCCAGGAGCAATTCTGACCTTTCTGCCTGGAATTGGGTATTTCTCCAGTAATGGATTTTCCCCCTACTGTTCTCCTTGGTTTTTTATGATAAAGGGAATTCTCTGGCTGCACTGGCAAACATTAGTTGCTATAGAAATGTGTAAGTGTTTACAGGTGCAATATTGAATTGTGCTCCCTTCCTGGGACTCACAAGTGACTTGTTTTTGTTTGTTATGGCCACAGCAGCCCTCAGCAGTGAGGGGAACAGGGGCACACAGGTTAGAGGGGCAGAACGCCTCGAAGCCTTCCTCCTGCCTTTGTCTTTAAAGAGAGTGTCTGCCAGCTGCAGTGTCTTGGACCATTCATTAGGAAACTTTGGCTGTAAGCTCTGCTAAAATGGGAGCATTGCACTCATTGATCTGCAGATATGAGGGGAAGAGCACAAACCTTTCTAAGAGGGATGTTATTTGCAGTGTTCCCCGCTCCACCCACAAGGAGAGTGGGAAGGGAACTCCAGATTTCATGGCACATGGAATTGCTGTTCCTACAGATGTGTTCCTCCATGTCCTCCTGACAGGACACACTGCTCAGACAGATCTTGTGAATGGAATATTCCAAATTTTGTTATAATGGTACTCAAAACATATTCAAAAACAAGTCAGAGTTATGCTTTAAGGCCCAATGATCTGTTTCAGGGGTCCTCATTTGATACCAAGTACAGTTTTCCAACATGAACACAGGATAAAGGGCACAGAAGGATCACCTCTCACTTCTGTCTGCCAGAAAACACAGATTGTTTTCCCACACCTGCCTACTCCATGATGCATTTCGGCTTTAATGACAGTAGCTCACTCTCAAATAAAAAATTACTTTTTTACACATTCATTCTTCTAAGTTCTTCAGCAAAAAAAACATTGTTAATTGGCAAAGCCATCACTTCTACAACACTCCATTTAATGTCTTAGGTATATGTCAAAATTATCCAAACCAATCATGTGTAATTCTAGAACAGCGATTTTATAACCAAATTTTTAATAACTTTAATTTTACAAAACTTTGAATTAATCTTTTTACTCCACGGAAGCTACTTCTTTAAAATAGTATGAAATGAGGCTCTGGTCCTGCAGAGCACTTAATCAGATATTTAATTTTTGTACACTGAGTTGTAACAAAGAGCTGCTCTCAGTCTGTAAATGCCCCATTCAATCATATTTAGGGAAAAAAGTAAGAATTTGTGAGCAGGAACAAGTGTGTCCTCCAAGGATTTCAATACTTTAATGGATTTATGTGCTTGACTTGGCTGTACAAGGTCAGCTCATCACTGAATTCCTTTTTGAGTACAGGCTCCAATGGTACCTTTTATTTGGAGAAGATCCTGCAATAGCTGCACCTGTTCAGCCAGCTTGGCTGAGGTGAGGCAGTTGTGCTGATCAATTCATGCCCACAATTCATCTTTTCTTCTTGGCAAACGAACTCAGCTCCATCAAGGTAACTTCCAGGCAAGGGACAAGGTCAGATGTTGCCTTCTCAACAAGCAGACTAAGGCAAGACTTCCCAGGATCTGCTCTGTGTGTTTGCTGTGCCACTTCTATTCCTGCCAGGCAGAGGGCTGGGGTTGAGCCTTCCTCCTTCTGAGGGAGCAGTTTGGGTTTGGGGATTTTCCCCACCATTATTATCCAACTCTGGCACCTTTCCTCACCTTAGTCAGCAAAGAGCCCGTGAAGGAAACCTGGGAATGAGCAGGGCACTTCCTGGGAATGCCCTGGTCCCACCTCACTCAGAGCAAGGACTTTGCTTTGTAACCACCTGAGGAGGTGCCTCCTTCCCAAAGGAGAGTTTCCCACCTTGGGGCAGCTCACAGAACAAGAGCCCACTCTGTTAAGTTTGGGATTTAGGGGTTTTAAGAGCTGAAGTTATAAGTTTTATTTCTGCATGGCTTTACATCTTCTGTCAGGCACTAAATGACACCACCAAGGTGGGAAGCTCCAGCTCCTGGCGTTCCTGGGTGTCTCATCTTTCGTGTGCTCAGTTGGTATTGCTCCCAGAATGTAACACTTACATGTCCACTCCCACACAGGCACAAAAATAAAATGGAATGTCTAAAGCAGTAGAACAAATGGAACTGGAGTCTTGGTATTTAAATTCATCTTTCTAAGTTTTTATCCATGCAAAAATTAAGGTAGTTATTTGAAGAGACGCAGTTTCCAAAGAGCAAAATGCCATAGTTTGTTATGCAGACAAATAGAATCTTCTGCTTTTATCTTGGCTTAGGTAGACCAACAGAGTTATCTGAGTTTGACAGGAAAAAAAGGTGAGGAGATTTTGATCTTTGGGAGCAAGTTAACATTAAAAATGCTGTAACAGGACAGCTGATGCATAGACTGATTTCCTTTTTCCCAAATTAGGAGCTTTCCACTGCCAATCCCCCAGTAAGGACAGAAATGCAACAGTGCCATCTCTAGGACAGACTGACTCCCCTTCCCTGTGGGATCCGGCCGGGAAGTTCAGGAACAGGTGATGAGGATGGGTGGGATTCACCCTTGGGTGCTACAGAAAACGGAGATGATTGCAGCACAAAAAGGCTCCCGGGCCTGGGGGTTTCCCCCTTGTTCTGAAACCTGATCGAAGTGCTCAGGGCTCACCACAGCTGATCTTCCCAGCCCTCTGGGTGAGCCCTTTGCATTCCCTGGGTTTCAATCAGGAAGAAGAGAGCTGCAGCCCCCAGAGCAAATCCTTCCGAGTCTTTCAGGATGCAGCCACTGATGACAGTGAGAGGAAAGCCCAGGCTTATTTTTCACATTCAAAAACTTCTAAACCACCACAAAATATTGTTGGACTGACACTATTGTACGTCCTTCCCACCCCAGTTTTGGCTTCAGGAGTTTTTCCACACCATCATTTTCTTTGTTCGATTAGAAAAGCAAAATATTTGCATTACAACACCAAAGTATCTGACCAGTTCTGCCAGAATCTTTTCAGTTCATTTTATTCTAGTGTGTTTTTAATTTTTTTACTATTGGTCAAATGTTATTTTAAAAATCTTTTAAAAACCCCAAAATTCAGAGTTATGTGATGACAATTTTCATTAAATGAATGTTTGTAATTATAATCTGGAACTTGAAATATGAAACGAATTTTTTTACAAAATAAAATTAAATTTTTTTACAAAACAAAATTTACATTAATTCACCTTGGTTAGGTTTGAATTTTCAGTTTTCTATGGTGTGCACTATATTTCAGAATTTCTGGCACAGATTTGGGGAAGTTTTGACATTAATTATCTATGCAGGTCCTCAAGTATACTCTCAAAATTCCCTGCCATGTCCTTTATTTAGGAATGGTGTGGATTTCTGCTCTAGGCACTGCTCAATTCAAAAGGTTCATTTCTTTGACAATGCAAATGCATACAAATATTAGAATTTTTACCTAGGAAATGTTTTCTACAGAGCAGGTAGATGATGATCCAAATAACGTCTCATTTAATGTGTTTGGGAAGAAACAAACTTTGAGGGAATTCTCTTTGAGGAAGATCATTTCTTACTTGGCTCTGTGGCTGAAGAAGGTGCTCCTGGCAGCTTTGCAGACAGTGTGCCCAATGAAATCCTGAAATTCCTCTTTCATTCCCTGCTCTAATCCACATCCAAGAACAATATGTATTCCTTAGTGCGCCTCATCCTGTTGTTTTTATTTCCAGAAAGGTCATGAGAGAAAGATTAGTGAGAGGAGTGTTGTCTCAGAGACCCCATAGAGAGAGTGTAGAGTGAGGCAATAGAGGGAGAATCAAAGGGTGAGACCAAAGAACTATTTCATAGCTTCTTTTAAGCTGCAAAATGTCTTAAGAAACAATGAACTGTAAATGTTGCATGAGGCATCTGCTATAGTCTTAACATATACAAAATGTGCTTCTGGATCACTCCCATTATCCTTTCAAATCATGCCAAAGCAACATTTGCTGCCTCTGCTCCTAACAGAAAATTCTGTTAATTTTTTGAGGAGTAAATATTTTTTTAAAATTGAATAAGTTTGTTACATAATAGTTGGAAAATTTGAGGGCCAAAAGCCTTCCTATTTGAAAGCAAATACTATTGTAGTTTATCTGCCTTCATGTTAAACACTTGCTGTTTTAACAAGGAAAACATCTTGGTCATTTCAGTTCATCAGTCCATCATAATCATTCCTCAGTTAAACAAGGACTGTGGAATGTTCTTGTAGCTTTTCCTTGGAAATGAGAAGGTATTGTTTATGCTTCACCTCAATTTTTCCTGCCCTTTTCCTTTAGAAAACTACAGCATATTGTTTTATCTTCAGAAGTTTCTCTTTCTCCTCCCTCCTCCTATGAATACTCTCTTCAGTGAAAAGATTTTTTGTTTGATCAGTTGATCCAAACACACTTCAATCTTCATTTACTCTTTCATGTTGAGTCTTGGGGTCACACTCCCTCCTCTTTTCTGGTTTGTTGGGGTTTTTTTTGGCCATACAATCCAAAGGGAACGCATTTTGTCCTGGTCACTACCAATACCAGGCTGCTGGATCAGAGAGCTGACGCCTCTCATTAACTCATCCCTTGTTTAAAAACACCATAAATGAAAGAAAAGGCAGGAAAAGTGCAGTCTTTAATCTTGGATCTGCTACCTGATCTTAAGGAGGTAGGGAAGGATAATTCAGCATTATTTTGTTGTAGGGAGTCCTGGTGTCTGGTGTGGTGACTGATGACCACAGCTCTGTGTGACAGAGTTGAACTACCCAGACAAATCCTGCCTTGTGCCTTCAGCCAGACCCAGATACAGGTCCAGGAGTTTTTGTGGATATGGAGAACTTGGAGGACTTCAGGCATTAGAAAAGGACAATGCTGATTTCCTCTGCCTGAAGGATTACATTAATATCTTCTGCCAGTAACAGATTAAAGTGTTGGGAATACAGATGTGCTGTAATGAGCTCAATAAAACAGAATTATTCTATGCTGTGTTAATATATTAGAATCACTCCTAACTACCATTTTAGTGTTACTCAGGCTATGTGCTGACAAGACGTCCACAAAATGGATGAGTTAATTGTTCTTCTAACTGTTTTATTTCTGAATTGGAGTTCCTTCCAGACTTCACCACTCTTCCATGACTTTGCTTACAGCCTCGTGCTGACCGATGTGTGTCTTTGGAAGCCTCGTGGCTGATCTCTGTCTGTAATCTCACACCCTTGCAAGCTGACAGTTCTGCTTCTACTGTGACATGCTGTCCATTTATTTAAAATGTTTCTGCACAACATCTGTCCCCGTTTCTCCCTTCATCTTTTACTCCAAACCAAAAGTGCTCGTTTGTCACTTGGTTACGTGCCGTGTTTTCATATGCATCACAATGATTAGTGGTGCATGCACAGGCAGGAGCAGCCAAGTTGCACCTGAAGGAAACATTTGTCCACGTTATTGATGGTGAAATGCTGTTTGGACAGCTCTCCAAATACATTTGTGCTTAATTGCCTTGAGAATTCTCTTTCTGCTGTCAGTGGAGGAGCTGCTCAGGGTGGTGGAGCCACCCGAGGTTGCAGGTGGGGAGCTGGTGGAGTGAGGGGTGCTGAGGGGCTCAGGCTGTGAGCTCTGCACACACCTGGAGCCCCAGGGCTGCCAGCTCTGCCCTCGTGGGGCCCTGTGTGACACCACAGCACAATCAGCCCCCTTGCCTTCCCTGGGGACACGGGTTTTACCAGGATTTGGGGGACAGGATGGTGCAGGTCCTTTCTGGCACTGTTGCAAAGACTGGAGGAATGAACAATGACTTTTAAATGCTTTGGTCACCCACATAATCTGGGACCTCAGGAAAAGCAGTCAATGACTGTGATATTTGTATAGCATCTGGGAGATGATCCTTTTAAAATCTATGTTTTCATTATCTGCCTCTTCTCCGGGGCTTCCAGGAATTGGTTTGAAGGACAGTGTACCAATTTAAGCACCTAAACAGTGTCAGGTGACAGTTAATTAAAAATTAGCTATAAATGTTAAGTAGAACACAGAGGAAACTTGGTGAACTCTGTTCAAATCTCTTATCTCTGTGTGATATTTACAGTATTACATTTGCAAATCTATGTAGTGCTTATCACCCTGCTGTGTCCACTCAGTCTCTTCTACACAGGAATTTATAGGGGTTTAGTGTATAAAATATTTCTTTGACATCAGGATTCTGCTAACATAATGCTGATGCTTCCAGGTGAAATACTCAAATTCTGTTAGTAATTTGAAAGTATAAAAGAAATACGTCTAAAGCATTGCAAATAAAGCTATACCAGTGCATTCTGCTGACATAGATGAATGCAAAACTCAATTTCTTACTCCTTGTCTTGCATGCAGCACATCCTACATTGGATTCCTCTATAATATTTCATGTTGTCAAGTTCTCCTAAGGTCTTGCAGGCCCTTCAAAAGGGAGAGGGAAACATTCTGTACTTGCATTTATATTTTACATGTAGAATATGCCTTCAAAACCTCTACCCTTTAATTTTACAATTTCAATACACATAAGAGATGTCATCCATGAAGGGTATTACGTGTCTTTCAAAAGTGTGAAGGACCCATAACTCAAGAAACCCTCAGGTATAAATGAATTATGAAGGACTTTCTCATGAGTGAAAGAAATGTAATCACTCCTCAGGGATGAGATATTTTATTAACTCCACAGATATCCATTTTAGTCTCTTTAAAAAACATCAAAAATAATATCTATTTAAATCCCGGTGTGTGTCCTAAGAGGAAAAGGTGAAAAAATATGTTCGAGTCATCAAAATATCTCTTGGTCCCTTTATTTAATTTTCACTTTCCTGAACACCATGATGGAAAGAGTGGATTAATTGTGCTTCTCTGCAGAACTGCTAAAAGCCTGGGATGGGCCACGGAGTGACATGGAAAAGGAGAGCTGTATTTTAAAAATAGTTCTCTGTACCTTGTGCCAGTCATGAAATTATAAGGGAGGTACTGGGCTGCTTTCTGAGATGGATTAGAAATTAGCTTTTCGTTGGTCCAGATAAATTTAGAAGCACTGAAAAATTTACAATCGATTTGGTTTTATCTTGGCTTGATTGCAATTTTGTTTGTTGCAATAATAGGGGGGCATTCAACTTTCTGTAGACCCAAAAAGATCCCTGACCTTACTGCACTGAAGAGTTTAAACCATGATTTTAAATGTCATTCTGCAGACAGGGAATGTAAAGAACATTTGATTGATGGCTGGTGGATTGGTGTCAGAGTCAGAAATAGATCTCAGGTCTCATGTATCTTCATCCAGGACATCACCCACCAGGCTACACTTTTAGACCTTAAAACTGAACTTGATTCTTGCAGATATTAAGAATTTTACATAATGTAGAACATGTTCCAGCTTTGACATTAGTAGGAGTTGCCTTTGCTCAGTAGTGGTTGGAACTGATCTTTAACTGAAGAAAAAAACCCGGAGAAACAAATGTTAAAAAAAAAAAAATAGAATGTGCAAACAAGTGATTTATGAAGACCATGAGTTTCAAAATGAGTCTCAGGAAAGATCTTAAGTTCTTAAGGAGTTCTGCTGTTCTTCTGTACCTCATACATCCCAAGGTGCTCTGCAGTTTTGGGAATCAGCCCCTTAAATGTACATCCACAAGCTGGGAGTAGTTTACCAGCATTAAACAATTTCATCTACACTGTGAGGTGACTTCTCCCCCAGGAGTGTTACCAATCCTGTGGAAAAAAAATCATCCCACTCCGTTTTATCCAGCACTTTGTACATCAGCACAAAATAACACAGAGGGAGTGTAAACCTCTCAGGCACCTCATCTACAGCTGATTTGTAGTAAAAACAAAAACACAACAGAGCAATGAAATCTCTGCCAGCTTTCAAAGCCTCCATCCTTGTCACACCCAGTGTCCAAATGGGCAGTGCTCACACGTGCTCCTCCTGCCTGGCAGCCAGCTTCTCTTGAATGCTGGGTCACAAAACTCCCAGAAAAGGCATCTCTAAATCACCTCTTTATTCTCAGTCTGGCTGTGACTGTGTAGCAGACATGATTTACGACGTTTTGTACAATCTGTGCGGATTAGGAAGAGGAATCTTCATAATTATATAGGCTTGCTGTTATTTAAATATTTACCAACATTAAACACCAAAGGGGCTGTGCAAATGATCCAGGGGATTCATATTGTTCTAAGCTAATATCCGTTGTACAATATTATGCAAATTGTGTAAACTTTATTCGGTTGCCTCTGCTCTGAGCAGTGTATCCCAAGGCAGCCATTCACTAACTTGAAACAGATAAAGTTTTAATAATAAATAGTGATGATGAATAAGTTAGAAAGTTTGTGCAATGCTAATGTAGTTGTTGGCCCCAGGGTAGTTTATTAGATAAACAAGTAACATTTTATAAGTTGCCTGCACATAAGTGGCTTTTGTTTTCCAGGAAATGTTTGTGTGATAAATTATTTCAAAACATGAGGTGTTAACGAACAAATTGTATTCACTTTCAATTTGCCACCACTTTCCTGAGATGTGATTTAAACACTAAAATTTTACTTTATCAAAATGACAGTAACCTGAGAAATTAAACTTTGCTTTGGGACGAGGGAGAAATGCAGTATTCCTAAACCACAGGATAGAGCTGTAGCTCTTCCCATTAGTATTCAGGGCATTTCCAGGACTTGGGCTCTTACAGACAGTAAAAATTAGATAAAACAGTCCAAGTGTACAAGATCCCAGTATGCCCATGTTATCCTTCTGGCCACTTGACAGTATGGACCTGTGGTAGATCAGCTGAAAGCATTTATATGATTGGGAAAGAAATCTTGCCAAGCCAAAAGGGAATGAAGCATGAACAGGTTTATTTAACCAGCACACTGCTGTGAAAAACCAGCCAAATCCATTAATGACTCTTTCCACTCCATGCAGTGCAGCCCTGACCCATACAGGGCTGTCTTTTTCTAAAGTACATTTGGAGCATCTGCATTGCAGTTCTGTTCAAAATCCCCCTGATGATACATCAGCTCCTTATAAACTCAAATCACCACAATTTGGATCTCTACTGGTTTGTTGTTTTTTTAACGTAAATAACAATTTGATCTCCTTGCAGGGAAAGAACAGATGGTGCACTGGTGAGAAGGGTCTCTCATTACATTTCCCTGGATTTTGCAGCACTGGGCTGTGGCCTGCCTGGTTATTGCTGCACTGCTGTGAGTCACTCACAGAAACATTTGTGCCATGGGGCATGGCTGCAAGATTTTGGGGGAAAGCCTGAGTTTCTCTCTGTTTGCTGTCTTACTTGACAGCATCAGTCACAAATCCCCTTCTTTTCTCCCATCCCGTGGCTGGATGGATTCAGAATTGCTGCAGAATTGTCAGGAATATAAAGCCTCCCAAATAAATCAAAAAAAGAAAACAAATGGCTTGGTATCAGGTTTAATGGTTAGAATTTTGCATTACAGGAGACAAGTTTCCCATTTCTGCCTCTTTCAGTTTCTTATTACTAGTTATGATAAGTCACTGGGGTGCTGGTGGGTTCAAACAATCGGGGGTATTTTTAGGAAATGTGTAGCAGAAATCACATTTCAATTTTAAAGAAAATACTTCTAGACTCTTAGTTGAGAAGTACCACAAAAAAGCCTTCTCCTGGCTGTACATCAGCACACCTGTGCTCAAATTCATTTCAGAAGGAAGTATAAAGACAGGCCAAAAATAAGGGGAAAACACAGATCAGGGTTTTAACACTCAGAAACTGCTTCAACTTCAGAGAGTTTGGGCAGAGTTTTTTACAACAGTGAAAAGGACCGAGGCAAATTTAATGAGCTATCTGCTCTCTATTTCCCCAAATTAATTTGATCATCTGATATTTGTTGCATGGGATCCCACATGCAGCCTGCACTCCAAATACGGGAAAACTCTTTTCTCATGCCCCTATTCTGCACTGAGGTAAAATCCCTGATGTTCCAATTTTTATGTACAGAGAGAGCAATGCTTGCCTCAAAATTTAGCTGTAAGATTTCTATGAAAGTAGGAGCAGGAATTGGTTTTTGAATTTTATTTAAAAAAACAAAAAACCCAAGCAGTTGAGGAACTTCCTGCAGGTCTTCTAGAATATCACTCGAGTCCTTGTCAAGTGTGTTTCTCCTGTTTGAATTTTCCACGTTGGTGGTTGTTGCTATGAGACATCAAACCCACTGGTAGCAACAGGATTCATTTCATGGGCAGGAGATCCCGTGGCAAAGACTTATCAGAGTGGGAAATTAGAGAAATTCTCCTCCTGAAATCCATTAGCATAACAATGCACTTAAATATAATTTAAAATAATTTACGTTTAGAAGACAATAGAAATGTTTTAGATAAAATCTAGCAAAAACATCCAACTTTTTGTGCATTTTTATGTTAGTTGTAAAAACCAACTTTCACTATATATTTGCAGCAGATGAGCATTAAAAGTTTCTTTTGAAAAGGTTACATATCCAAATTGTTTTAGCTCAGACCTTCTGGAAGCTGAGGATCTGCTCTGATGAAAATGGAAACTAATTATGCACTTCCCCCTACATTCTTGCAACATTAGTCTTTGTTGGTAAAAAACATATCAATTTCATTCATCCATCTTCCACATCCTCCCAAACGCATTAAAATACTCAATTAAAGTCCTTTATTTCTAGAGTGAAAGGTCCATTAGTTTGCAAATTTCTGCAGAACAGCTGAGCATACTTTTGTTTTGACATTTGAGAAAAAGATGTTCTTCAGGAGATAATGAACCAGGTCCTCAACAGATAAATGTCAAAATAATAGTTTGGGATGAGCAGAAGAGAGAGAGAAGGGGTGACATGGCTTGGCCATTAAAGTGGGGAAAACAGCATTTTTAATCAAATTAAAATAGAATTTTAAAGATTGAACAAACTGAGTAATGAGTTTGCAGCAGAACTAGCAAAAGATTAGTCAAGAGAGGGTCATCCATAACAACCTAAATCTCTGCCTCAGAACCCCTGCATTTTACAAAAGCCCTCACAGATTTTAAGACACAATCCCAACGTTTGATTTCTGGTTTGTGATCCCAATCCTCCACAGTAGCACTGTGTGTATTGGATTTATCCAGAATTGCTGTTCCAGGAAACACATTATTTGGCAATGTCTGGCAAGGAGTTGACTCCTCCCTGAGTCAACCCATAAACCTCATGGTTTGTGAAGGTTATAATTTCCCAAGAAATAACATAATTATGTAAACATATGCAGCTTATATGGGCCATGCCATGACCAGTGTGCTCATAGACACAAGATGAAAGTAACAAAAAAACTGCAGAGCTCTGTTTCACTGTAGTAGTTAATTCCACTTTCTTCCTGCGGACAACAAAGTTGTTTGGTTTGGGGTTTTTTTTTTTTAATGTAAAATATTCCATTCTCTCCATGGTCTCAAAGGTACGAGGTTATTCAGAAAAATCCCCTGGGTCCTGGTTTGGAGGAGGCTGCTGAGCTGCACCAGGAGAAAAGGGAGTTCACAATCTTCTTCAGAGGATTTACTCAGTACTCCAGATTTGGGATTAAAATTTGCATTGTTTCCACCAGTGAGGAGCACTCTTGGAATAGCTGATAAAAGATCAGTTAATGCTGTATTAGCTGTACTATCTAAATGGAATAAATCCCTTACATAATTGCTCCCTTCTTCCAAACAAAGGGAATGTGTACAGCCCTCAGCACCCTGACACGTGCCTCAAGGCTCTGTTTTAACAGCTTGCCTGTCATTTGCATTTAGCAAGCATCAGCTATGACAGGTTTTGTGTTTGGAAATACCACAAGTACACTGGATAAAAGATCCAAGCTGAGGTAGCACCTCTTACCAATGGCACTGCAGTAAAATCTGTATTGAGGCCCTAACCTACAGCACAAGCATTTAAAACCATTTTATCAGGTACAGATGCTTAACTTTCTGCTCAAATCCTTGTTTTCTGGGGTCTATATATGTAATGTAAAGGAATAGATCAGTGCATGAAGCTGGTTTAAATTTACTTTCTAATCTTAATAAATGTAATTATCACAGCTGCTTTCGTAGAGTCCCTGCTGCAGAGGAAGAAATTCTGTAATTTTTGGCTGGGATCCCTCCCAAAATACACAGGCCTCTCCAAACACGCCTCTACACTCATGGAGGGAAAAATTCAAAAGGCAATGTTTTGTAGGAGAACCTGTTGAAGTTGTGTTTGGAAAGGATGAAGAGAAAAAAAAAGTATTTGTTACCCTTACATAGGTTTCAGCATATACTAGATAAAATATTGGTCATATAACTTTTATGAGTGTTTCATTAGAGCTTCTTATCTACAAATGATTCTGTTTCTTAGAGAGCCCTTTTTTTCCCCCATTGGAAGGTACATGTGCATTATTCCTCCTCCAATATTCTTTCTTCTGCTCCTGTGGTTTGCATGAAAACAGTGGTCTGGTACTTGTAGAGTGCTCTTGTGACAGCTCTGGAAAAGCCCAGAAGGGCCTGACAGTTGTATTCCCCACCAACAGATCATCCATGAGTAGATTAAAATGAAAATTAGCCCATTACAAAATTATAATGTCACGGTGGAAACAACATCCTTTTGTGCACAATAAGCTCAGAGCATGTATCTGATGTGGAAGCTGCCAGCCAGGGACAATCACTGCAGAAATCTGTGGTGAATATTAACCAAGCCCAACTGCTTCCTCCTGGGCTATGTGTAAATAAATGATCACAGTATTAGGCTTCAAACAATCCGACTTTAGAGAAGAGAAAATAAAGGCCATGTAATGCTGACACACAAACATTACAGAAGGCTCTTGGCTCAGCTCAGATGCAGCCTTTTTACTATTAAACCAAAATAACTCACAAAAAATCGTTAGTGGAGCTCTGGTCCCTGGTGGCTTCAGTAAGGCTCTTAGGGCTCTCTGAATAATTGATTTTTTTTGTTGTTTTTGGTTCAGCTGCCAAACTGAGGGGAA
The DNA here is from genome assembly GCA_013400495.1 of Nicator chloris. Taxonomy (NCBI): domain Eukaryota; kingdom Metazoa; phylum Chordata; class Aves; order Passeriformes; family Pycnonotidae; genus Nicator; species Nicator chloris. The sequence continues at coordinate 318,211 of WAAE01006949.1, forward strand.
AATAAATTCTGCTTGAATTGAGCCTAAATAAAACTTTTTTTTTTTTGTTAACATGGAACACTGAAAAAATAAAAGTTTTATTTCCACTCACGAATGTTTGTTCAAGACTACTTGAGTCCAGATTTTCAGTGCTTTAGTCTCTACTCTGCCTCCAGAGCTGAGCTTGGGGCAGGACACTGAAAATTGGACAAGAAGGGGATAAGCACCATGTCAAGAGGATGCTGGAATGATGAGAAATGTGAGTGTAGGCAGGAAAATGGGAGCAGGTGACCTGTGAGACTACAGACAGGCTTGGACTGAGCTGCATAATTCAGCTTAATATTTCACTCTTTTCTTTTGCACTTTGCTATTATTTTTATCTTTTGAAAAGCATGAATTACCTTCAAAAGAGGCTGCTTCATTTTTGCATGTTGTAGTAGTTTGTTCTCAATATTAACTGACTAATGCTTGCTGCTGCATTGATCCTGGACCTGAGCTGATCCTGGGCTCCCACACTCCAGCCACTAAAGAATTGCCATTGCCAAAGTGATGTTTTTTGTGTACTCACAGCTAATGGCACTTATTATAACCTGAAAATGTCAATGCAACATTGCTGTGGAAAAGAGGACTGCAATCAAGCTATTGATTAATTTGCTGTATAATTTTGAAGCCAATTCTGAATAGATTTGTTCAGTTCATTATTTCAGGTACAAACTAGGATAAGAACATCAATTAGGTCTAGATGTGATTGATTTCTGAAAACTCCTCTATTGAGCACCCAAGGTAGCCCATTACAATGACAAGCTGTTTTCTAGGGGTGTCTAAATAGCAGAAATGATGGCATTTTCAGGATATCTTTATTTACTACAATAGCTTCATGATATAAAATTTGCTCCCAGACAGTTTCTTTTAACCAGGTGATCAAAAATTCATGGCCTTTGGTGTAGACTATGGAAATGGTAATAACCACAATCACCTCCATCAGAGGATTGCATGTCCTCATGGCCATCTTCTCATTTTGATGGTACTGGAACAAAGCAGAGACAGAGAGGTGACCAGAGAGAGGTTAAAGTGGCACTGGTTTGGGGCTCTGATTGATCAGAGACACTTGGCAGCTCCTACCTGCAAGGCTCTTCTGTCCCCAGCAGAGAGAAAAACCTCTTTATCCTTCAAAGTGATGATCTTCTGAAAAAGTGACTCTGTAGGGAAAACTCCACCTTCTTGTTTGAGGAGTTCTGAAACTAGCTGAAAGGCAAAACATCTCCGTCCTTCCTTTTTAGTATCAGGTTTGAGAGAACATTACGTGGAAAAATGCACATTTCTGAGCCAGCAAAGAGAGAAAGGCAGATTATCAACCTGGCCTGGTTTGATCCGAGCCATAGAACTGAGAGTTGAGAATGACTTGCTGTTCACGTGCCTTGCAGGGTTTACCTAGTAATATTTGCATGGCTGGGGAGTTATAAATTAATGTCAAGCCTATTATGGGATTTTACAGCACAGTCCTGCCTCCCTCCCTCTCCCCCTCCTTCCCTCGCGCTGTTGACTCGTACAGTCCAGATAACTTCCAGGCACTCCTCCCTCTGGATCCAGACAGGATCCCCACTCCTGTTCCCAAACCTGGTCAGGCACACCCCCCTGTGTGCCTGGGTGATTCCTGTCAGGGTTTGTGTTCCTGATCTGGGTGTTTCTCTGCATTTGGTACCACACACACGCATTTTCTGCTCGCGGGGGATCACCGCGGCCTCGGGGCCGGGCCTGCCAGGAGGGGTAAAATGCAGCAGGGAGGGGAATGATGGGGTGGCCTGGAAAAGAACTTTAATGAGTAGCCAGAGCCAACAAAAGAACAGAAGCTGAATGCAATATGGGCAATCTCAAACGACAGACCAGTGGGGCAAACATAACAATATATACAGTGTGACCTGAGGGCAGGGAACCAATGAACAACAAGAGCTCCGAACATTGCCTTATATTTAAAGCACTGTTAACCAGTCATGAACAAGGACTCAAAACACAACCTTCTTTGGCATGATCATATTTACATGACCTTTCCCATGAGTCCATTCTTCTCCCCATAACCTAACCAGATGTTTCATTTTTTAACACCCCATTTCCCATGGCCTCAGATTGATGCTGACCTCCTTGTCGGCCAAGGCCAGCTCACTCTCCATCCCAGCCAGTCCAGCTCCCACAGAGCACGGCCACAGAAGGTTCTCACCAGCACCACCAGGCTCTTTCCATGCTGTGACATCCCCTCTCACACCTTTCTGCACATCCTGGGGGCTCTCACCCCCTCACCTCGGGGGCTTTGCAGGCTCTGCCCCTCTCCTGTTCCTGGGGCAAGCCAGCCCAGAGCTGGGGAGCTCCATGTGCAGAGCTGCATTTCTCTGAGTTGGATGATGGTTGGGTTGGATGCAGAGAAGCTGACAAAGTCTCACTGATTTTGGCAGACAGGGGAGATTTCCCAAGCTGTAAGAGCAAAACAGACCAATAGATCAGCACCTGCCTCCTTCCAGATACATCAGCACTTTAATTCTTTTTAGGGTCATCTGGTGTTTTAAACAGTAGATAAGCCTTTCCCAAGGGCTGTGTTAGAGGGGAATCTTCCTGTGGCCAAGCACTGTCACAGTGATCACTTCCATGAATATTGCATGTTGTTGTTTTTAATTAACAAGGTGCCAGCTTAAAGATTCTCCTCAGCAAAATGCTGCTGTTTCCCAACATCCTGCTCTTCCTCACTTCCCCACTCACTCTCACCTTCCTCTCTTGTATAGAGAAACAAGAAAATGAGGAAAACCACAGCACTTAAGTGAGACTGAGACAAATCTTTGTACTTGGCTTATTCCAGATCTCTTACACAAACAAAAGGACTTTTTGGAAGTTATCTATAAAACAATCACCTTTTCTTCTCTTACAAGGTTTCACTTGAGCAAAACTAGAACTAAATGTAACATAGAAAAAACAAACTGGAGGGAAAGATGTAGCTGAGAATGGAAATAGGAGCTGGAGATTCAGATCAGAGTCTAAGTTGGTAAGCTGTCATTCTTTTTTTCATAACCAGCTCAAAGTAAATGGTACAACATTCACATGTCTGCCCAAGAAAAGCAAATATCAAGAGACAGTGGAGGGAAGGGAGAGGCAAAGGCAAACCCAGCCTTTTTTTAGGTTCAGACTCCTTGGACATGGGTGGTTTTTCTACACTCACACAGCAACTCGTGTGATAATGTTGGAGCTCCCTAAAATGTCCCTACCCTAGCACAGCACATATTTTTAAAAAGTATTTTCACCAAAATTTTTACCCCACGTGGGATTCTCTTTCAGTTTCCTCGAAACCCAAATTTTACTTATCACTTCCCAGACTGCAACATCCACAGCAGGAACTGAGCATCAGCCAGTCCTAATTTCTAAATTTACTTTTCGTTCAGCTGGTATAAAGTTTTTCATGGTGGCCTTTCCATGTCATAAATATTAAATGTTAATGTGCAAGCTCCATCTGGAAGACTCTTCATTCTCAAATTCTCAGCTCTGTTTCCTCACATAACAACCAATAACAGAGATCATTAAATAAGATTTTTATTTAGGAACCCTGAGAATGAAAACTAGAGTAGGAGCAATATGCAAAAAATTAAAAAGTAATGTTTTATTGACCATTTTTTCTTTATTGCTGCTTATCTGTGAAGGAATGAGAAGATAAAATCAGTCAAGTAGTAAAACAACTTCCATACTACGTGTACTGTTGTAAAAGATTTACCTTTTTTGTGTGCTTAAAGTATAATAAGGAAAATATGAATATAAAACATTTCCTACCATCTTCTCCAGAGTTGCTTACTGTAATATGGAGCTTTCAGTTTCTTATGGTGCTGTTTGACACTGATTATTCCCCTTAGAATGTTCCATTATGCTCAGTTTTCTTTACATGTGTGAAAGAGATGTAAAGTCTGTTGTTGTTCGCTGTAAATTTTATTCAGATTCAGCAGCATCCATTTATAATCACATTTACGGAACGACTTTCATTCTGGGTGATCCAAATGTGCTTTCCAGACTTTTATATCAAGAAATGCAGAGTGCAGCCACCTTCCCTTGGCTTGAGGGACTATTTGGTAACATCCAGCAGAGCCACATGTGTGGCTTCAAATGGAGAGTGTCCAGTGCTGTGTCCCAGGAGGTTTGGGAGGTGGATTTGGTGCCTCATCACCTCCAAGAGAATGCTTTTTGTAATAGAGGCATTAAGAAATCTTCAGTTGTGATGGCACTGAGGGTGGGACTTCACAGCAAGGTCTGAACTCCCACAAGTCACTCCCAAGTAGAGATGATCATACTCTGAATATCAACTGCAATTTTTCTGGTTTGTTTTGTGAAGGGGCTTGGGAGGTATTCACAGTGATATTGTTTCCTTATTGTTATAAAAATATTATATATTTATAATTCTAGAGGATTTCTCCAAGCTGTCTTTCAAAATACTTGAATATACAAAATATTGGTTTGTCATGTTTATACAAGCCTGTAAACAGTCCTTTTGAAATAATGGGGCTAAATACAGGCATAGGTTGGCTGTGGTAACTGCTGTGGTGTGGGATCCAGCCTTACCATCAGTTGTCATTTTAATTCCTACATTTTTTCTAAATATTTTCTGCTCCTCCCTGGACCAGCTGTTTGGTTTGAGTTACATCCCATTTCCATCAAGCAGGACACGTAACTGTGGCAAACCACAGGGCACCCATCAAGCTGATGTTTACCTGAAGGCCTGTGAATAGATTTTGTCAAGATCCAAAGTAATTACTTTGTAAAGTTCATTTCCCACCCCGCATCTCTTTTCTGCTGAATAAATATTGCAAGAGGATGAAATATGGACGGGTTGTTTATATCCATCACTTTTAAATATTAGTGCTGGGCTTCTGCAGCTCTTTGTTGTGTAAAAATCATTTGGATACATTATTCCAAGTTGAATAACAGAGTATTTCAGATTAAGAACTAAAGGAAGACTCTCTTTGTCATCTTGTATTGAATAAAGCAAAGGGAAAGGACAGTCTATTAATTTTAGGGCTAATATATCTTCCCTCTAAATGGCTACACCTCGTAAACATTTTTGTTAACAAATATTATTAAATTGCATATCTGATTCAAACACCTATTATGCTTTATTAAAGTAAATATACTAAATTACCTATAAGAGTACACAATAACACAGCATTCCAGCCAAGTAACAGCTATTTTAAAATTACATTCAGTTCCCATTTAAAGAGTACTTGGGAATGTTACTTTCCTCCAAATTTTGGGGTGTGATTTAGTTCTTGAAGGCACATGAACGATTGATGAGCAGTGTCCAGTGAAGTTTTCTTTGTGCCACATTATGGCAAAGCAGAGAGAGAGGACTGGGGAAGTTTAATTACAGCAACTTCTTTCCATCTTTTTGAAGTCTAAGTCAAGTGGGAAAGTATCTCAAGAGGAGTCACAGAATGAGCAGAAATTATGTGGTAGAAAAAGTTTCTCACAAAACGCTAAGGATCAAATCCATTGTGCTGTAGTTTTGTTTCCTCTACTTACTCTTATTCTGATAAGTTTGGAGTTGTCTTACTCTTCTCCATGGAGTAGTGTTTATATGTATTTGGAAAAGGAAGGTGACATATCTGCTTTTTTCTTTTTTTTTTTCTTTAATGCAGAATTCCAGCATGATTTCTTTTCATTTCGATTGAGATCTAAATGAATGTGCCACAGTAAAGCTGATCCTACAGTGTTTGTAATGAGCTGTCCTTTCTTTCCTTCCCTCCAAGTTAGACATTGGTGTCTGGGGTAAAAATATAAATGCCACTGGTTGGGGGCCAGGAGGATCTTTTATATATGAAATTGCTTCATAAACAGTCTCAGAGATTTTCAAAAACCCCAAATCATGGAGGATTTTGCACGTGTCCTGTCTTATAACAAACGGTTCATCCATAACATTTGTTAACCTAGGCTGTGTGACAAATTCAAAGTGTTTGAAAGTCTCTCAGGACAGTTCTTTAAAGTGTGTTTTGCTCTCTTTTTCATTAAAGAACCAGGCTTGTGTTTGAAGATGAATCCTCAGCTGGAAAGTTGCTTTCAGTTTTAAATGGAGAATTGACACTTTTTCTTCAATTAGGTTTCGGCTGCAATCCATCCTTGTCTATCAACCTTTCCAGAACTCCAGTTGCCTCATCTCTTATACTTTTCTTTTTGAAGACAAGGGTTTTAAATTAAATAAATAATGCATGACATTCAGGAAAAGGTAATGTAAATTTTACAGCAAAGAGGGAGAATTTTTTAATTGGAAAGCAAAGAGTGCTGAGGAATGGTCTGTTAGAGCACTCTGTGCTTTCAGTCTAAATATCCTCAGGGAAATTTGGAGCCTTGCCATGTTAGATATCCATACCCAGAAATACAATTTTGTTTGCACAAGCATTAATTAGCAATTTTGGTAATGCTTTCAACAAGGCCAAGGATTGACTGGAACACTGAATTTATCCCTTCCCATGAAATGCTCTGTTTGGGGAAAGGAAACACAAAATACACACTTTTTACTGAGCTGGACAGGAACTCAAAAAAGTTCTAGTCTTCAGTGGGCCTTCAGTTCAAGATGGATTGGATCTGGTAGGCTGTGGTGGGGCTTTCCAAGAAATGAGACATTGGGCAACAACAAACTTCCAAGACTGTGGGAATTCAGCTCAAGCTCTAAGTGCCTCAGTCAGCCATTTCCTGCAACTAAAGGTGTGAAAAAGAACAGTTATGGAATTGCCAGGAGGATTTGGGCCTTTCTTCAGCACATTTTTTGTCCTTCATTGTCTTTCTCTCCCGTATGCGTAAGCACTTCTACAGAGATGAGGAGCTAAAAGTGCCAACTCCATGGAATCCTCTCCTTCATTGTTAAACAGTTCTGGAGCCTCTTGGATCCTGCAGTTTTGGCTGAACCTCATTCAGAGAGTTCCTCACCTCAGCAGCCTCCCTCACTGCACATTCATCTATCACCTGCTGTGTTTTCTGCTGACATATTCATCTGTCCAGCCTCAAATGGAATGGTTTATCTCTCCTCATTACCAGGATTCTTATGGCAATAACATTCAGAGGAGTCTTTTACTGGGAAATAAAATGTAGGCTAAAATGTCACCGAACTTTATTAGACAATCTAAACTTAATTGAAGATGAGTTGATGCACTCGTAAAAGATGATGCAATGTTTCTATTAACTCCAACATATGGTGACTATTCATGGGAGAGCAGCAAACAGAGATATCACTAAATGTTACTCTGAAATGGTCAAATTAGGAAGCTGGCTATTTTTTTTTAATAGTAACTTCAAATGTGTTACTAACTAGTGAGAGTTTACCTAACATTAGAAGTATTCAGAGGACATTGCTTCTATAAAACCGTGGTAGGAACTTGATTATGCCTGTGAAGGCACTTGGGTATTTAGAATATTTCCCTATGCTCTCTGATGGAAATGGACAAAGAGCTCTGCTTCCCTGAAGAGCTGCAGGTCTTGAACACATTTCCCTGCTTTCACTGAGGTTCACGTGAGGTTTATTTAAATAATTAATTCTACAGTAAGTGATACTTGCTGGCAGAAGATATTGCAGATAGCACAGTTTCATTATTTGTGCCATTACTGTCCCTATCTTTAGAAGTTTTAGTGATAAGCCCTAACAATTAAATGATCTGTATTAATTACAGTCCAAACTTCATTCCCTCCTGCTCTCATGCTGACGAGTTCTGTACCCTGCCCCTTTGCCCTGAGGTGCAGTTTAAACGTGCCAGGTTCCCTCAGGAGCTGCTCCCAGTCAATCACAGGCTGCTGGAGACCCCTGCACACAGACAAGTCCTGTGCTGGCATTTCCAGCAAAGCACAGACAACTGCACTTTGTGTGTGTGTCTCTGAGCTAGGATAACAACTGGATAACGAGAACTAAAGCCAGCCCCAAAGGCTGCAATCACCAGCTGGTTAAGTAATTTCAGGGTTTTTCCTTCGTTGCCAGAAATCAAGATGGTTTCTGAAGACATTTGAAGTCTATAAAGGCTTAGCTAAATTACAGTTGTTCCACAGCGAGTGTGACACGCAGGGGAGGACTGGACTGGATCCAGAGAGCTTGTTTTCACACCAGGGATCCTTTCTAGGAGATGAAATCATTCTGGAAGGGCAGCGTGCCCTGGAGGATCAGACACCCTGGTGTGAGTTCATATCTGACTCTGTGATTAGTTTGACGTTGCATAACATTTACATAGCCACCTCTTTAGGAGTTCTGATTAAAGCTCTCCAATTACATAATTGATGTGTTCAGCAGAGCTGAACGTCCCCAGTCTGAACAGGCTGTGACCATGACACACTCCCAGTTCTCTCTTTGCTTACCCAAGTAGCCAAAGGACACTTTTAAAAGGTTTAATAGAGAACACCAGTAATGTCACTATGGAAACATAATGTTTTAGAAACTGCTGCTTTAACAAAGCATCATCTTCCCTCACACAGTCAGGATTTACAAGTCTTGGCTGGAAATCCTCTGTAGTGTCAGTGAAAAGTATAGGATTCAGGACTGTCAAAACCTTACAGAGCAGGACAAGTTCCAGAAACAGGACATCAGAGTGAAAAAAGAGGACTAAAGAATGTTGTTTGTAGATGAATTACCAGATTGTTTAAATTGACAGTGATAATAATTTTTAAAAAGTGAGTTACTAACGGGGTGGGGGGGGGGAGCTGATACAAAACAACCAGTTCAAAAGGCAAAAGAGAACAAAAAATTACAAGTTAATAGATGATGCAGGAGAAATATCTTGAAAACTTGTGCTGAGAAAGGGGATTGCACTCTCTCAGGCAGATGGGCAGCACAGAGGACAAAGAGCCCCTGGCAGTTGCTACCTGAAAGATTTATGCCCTTCACTCCACAGGTACCATTCTCTTGCTGCCAGGGGCCAAGAATCCAATATCCACTTCCGAAGCATGTTTGTGTTGTCCCATGTTTGTTCTAGTAATGCTATTTATCATGTTATTTATCATGTCATCTATCATGTCATCCTTCTCAACAAATGCTGTACTTGTAAAGCTGGTGTAGCTCTTGAAAATATATATATAGTCCACTTTCTGGACTATATATTTTTTAATTACTACAAATAAACCCCCTCAGTGTTCTGTGTTGCTGTGGGAAAAGATTAAAATTTTGTGGCCACTTTTTAAAAGTATTACCTCTGAGTTTATAAAACAGTGCCCTCTGTGTAATGTATGATAAAATATTATGTGACCTGGAGTATTAAACTTGGAGATTCTTCTTTAATTCACATGTTAGGACAGATGAGGCTGTTCCTTTTGCTTCTGACTTTGTGCAAAGGTCCTGGGAAGGAGCTCAGCTGCATTGGAATGAGCCAGGCCAGCTCTGCTCTGCTCTGTGCTGGTGTGAGAGGCTGGGGAGCTGTGCTTAGCAAGGCTCTGGTTCATAAACCCACCTGAGCTCAACCAGTGGCAGTGGAAAGGCTCAGGCAGGTCGTGTTAGCTGGGAACCAAACCAGGAGCTGTAGCTGCTCTCAGCTCAGTTAACTCAGCACTGCAGACAAACTCCAGAGCTCCCAGCAACAGCAAACTCATTCAGACAGGGAAGTCACTTGAGACTGAGCCACATGAATAACAAGCAATTTTCCTCGTGGTGCAGCTGCATCTCTTGCAAGCTGTTGTTGTTTCTTATCTCGTGTGCTCCTGGGGCATGGAACTGTGCATCACCACTTCTCAGAGCAGATCAGGTTAAGCTGCTGCCCCAAATTCTCAAACAAGTACCTGCAAACAGTTTGCTTGAAACAGGCAGTTCAGCTGTTCAGAAAAAAAAACAGTGACACATATACAACTTGGTGACAAGTGATTAAAATCAGTGAAGCAAAGGAAAGGGGAAAAAAAAATCAAGCTGTTATTAATTTAAAGTGACTTCAAAAAGCAGTTGCTAAGTCTCTGGGGATTTTTTTGATACCTGTCCAGGCTACAGGTGGCTGGTAAGTGTTTAATAAAGCACCTGCTCATCAACTCAGTTCCTCGTGATTTTAGCTAAAAAATAAATTGCTGCAATAATTTAAAAATAGCAACTTACTTTGTTAAAATGTTGTCTGGGTTTCAGCTGGGATGGAGACACTTTTCCTCCCAGTAACTGTGCTTTGGATTTGGGGTGAGAACAGTGTTGATAACACCCTGATAGTTGAGTTGGTATTATTATTATTATTATTATTATTAATAATAATAATAATAATAATAATAATAATAATAATATTATCCCTTTCTTTTCTGTCCTGTTAAACTGTCTTCATCTCAACCCTGACTTTGACTTTTTTCCCTAATTCTCTCCCCATCCCATGAGGCAGGGAGGGAGCTGTGTTGCTCAGCTGTCTGTAGGTCAAATCATGACAAGTGCCCTGGCAGATGTTGCTGCACAGTGATGCCCAACTGCACAGAAACTGTAACAGGCAAATGTTCATGGTTTTCAGCTGGATTGTTTCATTAATTGATTCATCATTACAGACCTGGGGTACTGTGAGAAAGCAAAAAGAGTGATGGATCTTGATGTTCCTCTGTGAGACAGGTGTGGGGCTGTCTCTGCCTGATATGCAAAACAGTGCCAGCAGGATGAACATGCAGAAAAGTGTCTCATTAATATAAAATGTATAATTAGAGTTGGTCCATTTATTTCAGGGGGAAAAAAAGTTGCTCCTTAACAAAACCATGTATTGCAGAAACATTTTTTCTCAGATGTTGAAATTAGCAAAATAAAGCCTAGGAAACCCCTCAATTACTTCCCATGTTTGCCTACTTTCCACTGTGAGAAGGCATAAATCAACAATGCAGTCAACAAAGGGAATCAGCAATTTTCATATCACCTGTAAAAATAATGTAAAGTGAAAAAAATGTAATGTTCAAATGAAACAAAATCATGATTGTTTAAAAGATAATTACACAGGAAAGATATTCCAGAAGTTTTTCTCAGCATTAGTGTCAGACTGCCTCTAAAATAAATCTTCTCTGATCCTGCGTAATATCCAAGGGGTAGAACACCCTGGCAGCCTCTACTTGCTGAAGATTAAGGAGTTTACTTAGAAGAATAAGAGTTTCTCAGGAGGAAGAAAAGTGGAACAAATTATGACACAATCATTCAGTGCATTCTCCTTTTCTCCTGGGCAGAACCATCTACCTGCTGACCTGCACTTTAGCCTTGTTTGTATTTATGCTGCAGGAGTCAGCAAAGCCTTCCTAGGGGCAGGGTCACGTCCTCAATCCAAATTTAAATGTCATTCATAAATGGAAAGGGCATTTCACTGAAATGGAAGTAGGAAATGGAGAAGGAGGTAAAAACAAGAGGGAAATGGAGATTAGGAAACACCAACAACAGCTTTAATATTGTGCCGGGATGGGAAATCAGTGCCCACATGACTGTTTAAGAAGACACCAAGATAAATTAAGATGCCAGAGCTAAAGGCAGTAGTGAGAGTCCTGATAATTGTTATTCTTGTCCTCCTTCCCAGTCATGCCTGAGCCAAACCCACATTCAGCAGAGCAGCAGGAGACATAACCTGGTGGGGATAAATAGACTTGAAATGAGCACACGTGCACCTGGTGAGCATTTTCCATAACTGTTTGTTAATGTGGCCAAGTCATTGTGTGTAGTTCCCAAGTGTGGCCCTTTTGTTTAATCCTGTTGTGCTCTATTGTTATGTCATTAAGTTGACATTTCTTTGACTTACTGGTAGAACATAATGATCATACTCTTCCTTGTGAATTGGGTATTCTCTAGCTAGAGTCAAAATGTAGCTTCCCATCCCAGTTGTGCAGGCAAACACAATGATCAATCACAGGGGATTTGAAGGTTTTGGGGAAGAGAACATTTGAGAGGAGAAGATGAGTTAGAACCTTGAGGTCCTGGTGGTTTGTCAGGTAGCTCCACCACCAGAGCTCCATCACCTCTCCTGTAAAATGGAGCCTCTGCCTTGTCTTTTACTAAGGCTTTAGACACCCGTGCAATTTTTATTTGGTGTTGCTCTTCTGCCCTTCACTTCTGTTACCTTTTGTTGTAATTTAGAGCAGAAATATTCGACCTGTGCCACTCAAATACCCACAATTTTTAAAGGGTCCTTCACTTGCTGTTGATAATACAAAGGGAAGCAGTGGGTATTTTGATTCTGTTCTGTCTTGATAAGGTGGCTGTGATGGGTGAGTTAATACAAAAGAAGTAGAGCAGATTTAGTAATAAATTACTACCCTGACAGATTTGACATATCTCCACCCATGTACTGAAGATGAGTTGAGAGATGTGTGTATGATTAACGTTGCTTCAATGGGTGGTGTCTGAATTAGCATTTTGTGCTGTAGGCGCTGGAAGCTTCTATATTTTGTAGCAATACTTAGTAATTAAATTGCACTTTACATCATCAAAGTACTCAGAACATGAGAGCTTATGCTACATTAAAAGCAGAGATAGGTTTTCTCTACAAGAGGAGCCTGATGTGACCACGAACATGGAAGTGTCAGTGGTAGAGTTGCCAGAAAGACCTTGCACTTCAATATTTTATCATAAGCTATTTTTGATAATGAATATTGTTACCTAAGAGTTGCCTGGCTGAGAACTTAAATGTACTGGAGGAAGAGCTGCTTATTCTGTCAAGTCCAAGGACTAGTCCCTGCAAACATTTAGGTTTGTACCTGGCTCAACTTTAAGCAGAGGACTACTTCCACTTGATTCCCACAAATATGAACATGGATCAGAGGCAGAAAGAAATGTGGATTTTCTTTTCCCTTGATATGTGCACTAAATGTGACACATGCAACTAGCCCTAACAGTGCCTGATAATAATTTTTCACCTCATCTTGATTTCCTTTGGTAAGATTGTTGTTGTTGTTTGAGTTTGTTTGGTTAGGGGTCTTTCTCTGCAAAAGGTGTATTTCTTAATCATTTCTTCATGTGGTCTCACCCAGTTTCTTGATCTGTGAGAACAGACTCCGAGTGTTCTGTCAGGTTTTGCAGCAGCCATGCTCTGGGGAGGAGAAACCACATTTTGGTAAATTTAAATGGCAAATAAGGAGAGAAAGCAGAAAAAGGTAGAGTGTAAACGGCATTTTTGATCCTTTCCTTCCCCTTGGATTTTCTTTGTCTTTTTAACTGAACAACAGTGAGTGATGTGATGCTGTTGGTGTAAAGGGAGGTTGTGTCTGTGCTGCTGTGCCTGTGCCAGCAGAGGGGACGTGGCAGGACAGGCCAGCACCAAGTGCTCTCAGGGGTACAGGGTCAGCTGACAGGCACAGCAGAGAGGTTCCCCTTTTTCTGTTTCATTTAGGGTAGACACTCTTTGTTACTATATCAGATTTTTTTTTTAATAGCTGCCATTTTAATAACTTCTGTTTATTTTGAAATACTGCATATTGGCAAGCATAATCTCAAAAAATATTGTGTGACATGAACCCTGAACAAATGAATCAGTGGACAAATCTCGAGTGATTCTAAATATTTGCTAAGAATCAGCAGCTCTGAGTGCACAGAGTAGCACTGCAGGAGCTCAGCTCTTCATTCTGTTGGAGATCAGCTGCCTTTAAGCCAGACCTATTTCTGACACAGTTTTAATAGCAACAGTTACTCTAATAGAAGAATGTGATGCAGTCTTTTTTTCTTTACCATTGTTTCCTGTTTTTTCTTCAAAGAAACCTTCATTTTCAGATTTACAAGAGAGAAAGTGAAGTCCTTTGATCTCTACAATGCATGTACTATTTATACCAGAGATGGGGAAACTGCTTTTGTCTAATTATTTTTGACATCTTGCAAATATTCACAAAATTCTTCATGGGGATTAAAAAAGATCCACAGAGTTCAATCTCTTTGTGACAAAGAAATGTTGTTCTCAAAAGACAAAACAATTGTTTGTTTGTTTTCTCTTAGAGAGATCCTAGACATTCATCTTCCAACACGGCACATTTTATCTGAGAGAGCACAGGAACACATCCCATTTTTAGAATATCAGTAAGTTTCCATAAATAGAGCTGTACCTTAAAAGATCAAAATAAAATAGTGATAAAAATGGAGTGCATTTAAAAAGCATCAACTCCACCTTTTCAGAATCTTCCACTCCAGCTTTGTAGAAACTGTTCTCTGCAGAAGCTCCCATTTTAGGGTGTGATTTTTATTAAGTTACTCATTAGAACAAAGTTTGTGAGGTGGTCACTGCTGCACTTCCCTCCCTTGTTGTACAGAGCCTCTGCTAATTTACATGTCTTAATTATTTATTATGCAAAATAAGTGCCATGTGAGTAATTACACTGCTACTACAAAAGAACAGCCAGGGCTACCAACTCTCACGAAGACTGAGACTCATCATTTTGTTTTGTGGGTTTTTATAGTGTCAAATAAATCAAATTAATATGAGTCAAGTGAATAGGAATTCATCAATTTTCACCGGAAAATTCTGGTCTTCACAGTTTCAGAATCTGGTCCCGTATTTCAAGAATATGGTCAAAAAAAAGGAGAAGGTGAAGTTCATTATTTAAAGCTCATTTTTACTTCCTGATGGAATACGTAATATTTGGGATAAACAATAACTATGAAGTCCACAGAAATCCCCTAAAAATTAGCAGGAGGGGAGGAATCGAAGGAATGGTCCCAGTCAGGGAACACCAGCAATGACAGGCAGTGGATTCTGTCTTGGCTGAGAAAAATTCAACCATTTTGGAGACTTCTGAACACTTTCTCTAGCGAAAATGGAAAATTTCTGTGTTCAGCTATGCTCTTTGCTGAGTTTTCTGACACTTTTTGTCCACTTATGCAAGTGTGCACAGACAGATCAGAATAAAATAATAACCTGAAGTCTCTGTTGTTGCCAAAATTTTCCTTTTTCAATAAGCGTGCAACAAGCGCGGAAAAACGGAGTCACAAACGGTTTTGTACTGCAGAGTAGATATTTTGCTACCTTTTTAAAATGCATTTTGAACATGGAATTGAGAGGAGCACCATAAACTCGAGGTATGTAATGCCTTCAATAACACAGGCATGCAGCCATTATTCCCTCAGTAAATCTTCTGGGTCTCTTGGAGGAGTTGTGTTTCCCAGACGCGACACGAGTCAGGCGCCGCGAGCGCTGCGGCAAATCCCGGCAATCCGTTCAGGATGTCACACCCTGCTCTGCACTCCGTGTCCTTCCCAAGGTGAACACCAGTGCCATCAGCAAGTGGTTTGTGAAGGTGTCTGTGAGTGCTGGCAGGTAAATAATTTTTTTAAAGCCAAGTTAACAGTCCATGTAATCATGAGCATCAATCTGACTGGTGGAGAGGCAGCTGCTCCGCTCAGCCTGCTCTGGTAAGGAGTTCAGGATGGGCAAGACAAATGGGAGCACCAGGCTGACAAAGGGGCACAGAAGCAGGAAGGAGGGCTTCTAAACCCCCAGAGGGTGAGAGGCAAAGGAGCTGTGCTGGCCCTGTGCAAAAGGGATGGAAGTTATCACAGGTTTGTGGGTGGGTGTTTAGATAACTCTTCTAAAATTGCTGGAAGAGCTATAACGCTCCTTTCAGAGAGAAGAAAATAGCAAAATATCTGAGATGCTGAACTTTTGTACAAGAAATCTGTGTAGCTGCAAATGCCTTTCAACCTTTTGATAATTTCTGCATCAGCTGCTTCATCTGGGCCTGGAGAGGTGTTAGGTGCAAGCAGAGCCTGATCCTGCAGAACAATCTCAGCTTTTTTCTGTTTGAAAGGATTCCTTTAGGCCCTGACAACCTTTGTGAAGGTCACTCACCAAAGAATGAATCTTCCTGGATGTTTCAAAAGGCCTGGCATAAACCACATGGCAAACACTGATATTTCTGTTACAGGGAGGTGCTGTGTCACATCTTTCTAACAGAGCAGCTTGAAAAATCCACCATCCTTACTACAAGAGGTTCCTTGAGCACCAGACTGAGTGCTCAGTGTTATGTTCTGTGATCAGGTAAGTCCTAGTGGCAACCCATGACTATTTCATTAGGTTCATTAGGTCTTCCAGTGTGTTTTTACAATAAATAGTATTTTAAAATGTACTGTTTTACATCTCCTACTGAAGCCTGATACATTGCACTAGGGTCCACTCATTTAAATAAGTTCCTTTTTCTCCTCTGTGCTACCTTTGAGTAGCAGAGTCCTCCTGTGCTTAGGCCAAAGACACCATGAGCTCCTCATGTCCTTTTGGGGGACTTGGGTATCTCCCACACCTTCTCCCAGCACTCTGCATGAAGACTTGAAACCCCTCACACTGCTTAGAACGTCCATTCCTCTGCACTTCAGATGACTTTTCCCTGCTTTGCCTTCAGCAGAACTGCAGAGCTTCCATCTCCCCTTGCAGCCTGTCAGAGCTGTAGCTTGTGTGGCTTTTCCATGTGAGTGATGGCCCAGTGCTGTCACTCTGAGGATATATTACTCACTCAGGGTGTTTGCATCTTGAGCTGGACTGAGAAAAAGACGAAAAGGAGGCTTGGTTGCGTGGCCAGCTTTTGTTTTATGATTTTAAAAAGTTTTTGTATTCATGCATAGCATCCTTCTTTCAGAGTGTCTATTTTATCCAGAAGCTGGAGAAATTTATAGCCCCCAAATCCCACATTTTCTTTAAAATACTGTGTAATAATCACAATCGGGACACTGATGAAGAGTAATTAAAAATCTCTCTCTTATTGATCATTTGTAGTTTAAAACTATTTCAGTAGTAGGATAAACCAAGCATATGGAAAATAGAAGACAAATTAATTTTATCACTTTGACTGCAAGTCCTCTAGGTCAAATATTTCACATGATGTCAGAAGGAAGTAAAATTTTTCACAGGTGCTTCTGTTTTCTGCTTGGAAGACAGGTACCTAAAACCAGTCCAGATTCATGTTTTGAGAAATCCAGTGATTCCAGCATCAAAAGCTTAGAGATCATCAAGGCCATTTTAAAAGGCATTGGTTTAGTTTTAATAAACTGTGAAGAAACCCCTATAATCAGTCCTTCCTTGTCCTGCAGGAGAACTCCAAGGGTCTGCCAGTGCTGTGAATATACAGGGAAACATGATCCATACAGAAAAAAGGTTGGTGTAAATTAAATAACAATACTTTTCACTTTCTGCAGTGTTCTATCAACAACTTGCAGATTTTTGCAGTTGCTCCCCAAAAGTCTCCTTGGCACAGACCACACAAACACAGGGAGCAGCAGACGGCACCAGCAGGTGTCTGCATGAAATCCTGCTCCTGGAGAGATTCCCAAAAGCAATTGCACTGCCATGCCTTTGATCTTTTCCCCAACCAAAAGCATGTTGTGGGTTTGTTTTGTCTTTTTTTTTTTTTCTTTCTCTTGCAATCCATTCCACAGCCACAAATGCTTTTTACAGAATTTCTGCCCTGCATGCTTCTCAGCTGCCATGAGGTATTTGAAACATGACTGGCAAGGCTAAATATCTTCCACTTTTTTTCTAAACAACAATTATTTAAAGGAATCTTCCATTCTTCAAGTCATATCACATGGGTCTGAGTTTTAACACAAGATCTCAAACACCTCATCAGCCTCCTGTAGCTGAGTAGCAGAGCTAACTTTAATTTAAGCCTTTAAAAAACAGGTAAACATTTGGAATTTAGAAATTTTGTCTCGTGAATTGACATGGATGCCATGCCAGATCATCAGCTGACCAATATAGATACAAAAAATAAATACACATTCCTGCATACTGAAAACCCTCAAGTACTTACACAAAAACATATGTCTGGTGGTACACTTCAGGTGTGCCATCTGTCCTGCTACCTTGTTAGCAAATACAAAGATGCAATATCTGCTGAAAAGCATTTTCCATCTGAAGTGAATAAAGGAATTCTGGTGATATTGTGGAAGAGAAGTTTGTCCACACGTAAGGAAGATCAGGTTGTGAGCCCAGGGAACGACTGTTTCTGCTGTGTCGTGCATCTCTCTCTTCCCACAGCGAGGGCAACCTCCCTGCCTGTGATTCCATAAAGAGAGAAGAACAGGGCTTCAGTGCCCAGCATTGAGGTTTGTGTTCACAATGAGTTGTTATAGAGGTTCTTAAGGCCTTGTTCTTGGTGATGGAATTATTTTATTTGTTTCTGTGCTTTTGTATTCGTCATGGCAATGAAGAGTCCATTTTTTAACTGACACAACTGGATTTGAAGAGGGACCTTCTGGGCTGCATTTAGCAGCTGCTGTAATTGCCAGAAGGATCTGGGTAATGTCTTCCCAAGAGGAAGGCACAGTGTAGTCCATGATGGGATAAAGAAAGAAAGAAGTGGTCCATCAGGATTTTTCTAGCAAGAACTGAGCCATGGTATGAAAAATGTGACAGCACCCAGGATGGAAAGGGAGGTAACGTTCCAGATGGCAGGGCATGTAAATAAGTTTCTCATGCTTGTAGGCACCACAGTAATTCTCATTTTTTAATCCAAAAAGAAGAGTCACATCATTTCCTTCCATGGCAAAAAGCTGACCTGACAACATGACCTTGTGCTGCTGCTCAGGAGGGTCACACACTCACACAGGCGTGTCCCTTCTCTCTTGTTCAGCCCTCCTGCCTTGCTCTTTCCCCATCAGCAGCAGCCCAGGTCCCCTTCCAAGGCCCTGCCCTGCCCTGAGCTGCCCGGGGAGCCGTGGGCTGCTGCTCCTGCTCCCCATTAGTGCCTGTCTGCAGCATCTCCTGTCACTCACTGCCCTGTCACTCACTGCCCTGTCACTCACTGCCCTGTCACTCACTGCCCTGCCACTGGGGTTGCTCCCAGCAATGCCAGTTCACCAAAGAGGAGACAAGCAGCCTAATGGCTGCCAGCAGCTGCAGTGAGGCTGAGGCAGAGCACTTCTTTCAAGTGTTTCAGGCATTTCTGAAAAATTCACACACGTGAGAACAAATCGCCGCCTGCACACTCGAGGGGCACGGTGACATCTGAGTGCCCCTCTTCCGTACCAGCTGTAGCTCATCCCCGTTGCTAGAGGCAGGGATGTTCACTAATTGAGTGGAAGGCTTTGGGACTTCCCTGGGCATCCTGTCCTGCTGGGAAAGCGGAGGCAGCCAGGCACACTCGCAGTGCACGGCCCTTCCCGGCCGAGGATCAGCACTGAGGGCCGGGAGCAGCCAGCGCTGCCCGCCCGGCCGGCGCCTGCAGGGCCCCATCCCCTGCAGGCCGCGGGGAAATTGCAAGAGGGGAAACAGCCGGGCTACGTTTAACAGGCACGGATTAATCATTCTTGGAAGGGAGGGAAAACAAAAGTGTCTCTGGAGAGCCCCACCTGCAGACACTGCCAAGTGCAGTTCTCCTGGTTCTCCTTCACAGCAGCCCCTGCCACAAAGGAGATGTTCCCTCCCCGTCCCTGCTGCTGCAGCTCCACAGCGTTTTTAACTTGTCAATTTGTGGCTGCAGCACTAACTTTTGATTTCATTTTCTCAGAAGTGTTGGATGAGGAAAAAAGTGTCTCCTACCTTGCCAAGACTGACTTTGACTCTCTAACCTGCTATTAAGGGCTGACACATTCATTTCTTCCTACATTGTTTAGAATTTCCTGATCATAGACTCCCTAACTAGAACATAAATTCTGGAGATGGGGTGGTGGTGTTGTACATCACACGCTGTTTAACACTGACATGAAATCCTTCATCTTCAGGAATGCAAATTTCCTGCAGATGTACGATCCAGTTTATGTGCGTGCATACTAAAACCACACAAAATGGTTGAGTCATTGCTTCAAAGATCCATTCCAAAAGTTAAAAAAATTTAATCCCCATTGCCAGTTTCCTGTCCTAACAAGCATTTCCGATTCCTAATATTCATTTTAACCTGTGTTATAGTACAGTGTTTAAAATGTATATTTGAAGCTGTGTTCCAGTTTATAATGTTATAGTTACACCAGCATGAAGTCTACTACCCATGGAAAAACATCTTTGCACTGAAGGACATCAAAAAGTTCTCTTCATTCTGGGATTCCATATTTCCTTTAAGCCACTTGCAGTGGCCTTGCAGATCACAGGTGGGTGACAGCGTGGGTGCCTTTATCCACTCCATTCTCCTCTTATCAGGAATACCTTTACCATTTTTACCACGTGTTTTAAATTATTCAGTGGTTATTCCACTGCATCCTTAGGCAATCTGATCCCTCACCAACACTAGAAAACTGGCTCTTTTCATTTTCCCTTCATGAAGGTGAAATGCTACTTTTCTTGTCCTGGTCTCTATACACAGGGAGAACAATTTGAAGGTGACATACTTGAAATATCTTGTAGTCTTCATTTCTCCCTCAGTGTTGTCCTTGCTTCAGCAGGGCAGTCCAGGTGTTTTGTTCACATCTGCTGCCTTTTTAGTTCCTCTTCTCTGACTTCATTTTCTGAACAACTTTCCCAAAACATGAATTTCATATCCGGAGATAATTTACTTTGTCTGCAGCAAACAAATAATTACTGCCTGTATTTTACCAAGACTGTATTTATTTTACATTTTTCTGCAATAACCTGCCCTCTTTGACTGCCATAGAGTTTATGGTAGCAGTCAATATACAGAGAGAATCCATTACAGTTCCCACAAAACTTCTGCATTATGATGCATGTTACATACTTCTCTGACTACAGTATTTAGCAATTATTCAATTGGATTTCATCTTGAATTTGTCTTGTATCTGGTTGGCCAATCATTCATGGAAAACCTCAGCCTCATGATGGAAAGGGGTAGGATATATAACATTTCACATGATCAGGTTTGCTAAGGAGAGGAAATGGGTTCTCTAATGCTGCACCTGACATGAAAGGCTTTGGATTTGCATTCCAGACCTCTTAGTAGTTTCCTATTAGAAATACAATAATACTATTAGAATAATACTTGAAAGGAAGGAAACAGTAAATGTTAAATGCTAATAGAAAGTGTTGCAAATTATTTGGGGAAATGTGGCTCCTAGACCCAGTTAGATTTATAGCAATGTCAATATATGAGGGATTTTTAAGCATCATTATATACTGTATTCCTGTTGATGTTTCTCCACTTATTGCTGTGGTAATACATTTGGCACAAGGGACATATGTAATGCTAACATTTCTATGATATACATGCCCAATAAAAGCTTTTTCAATTTCATTATTTTGACAGGCAGATTCCATTAATACATCCACAACAATAATGTTCCTTTTCTTCAGGATCTAAGAGAAGAGGATTATTAAAAATTACAGACAATGCCCCTATACACTTAATCTCTCCAAATTCACTTTACAATGGCTGTCAACGTTAATAATGTCAGCCAATATAATCAGATTTCTATAAAACATCAGAACCTGTATATTTTCCAAATGGGATTTGTTTCCCCATCTACCGAAGCAGGTATTTTTGGTTTGGGGCTTTTTTGTGGTTTGGTTTATGTCAGAGAATGATGTTCCCAAATGCCTGTGGAGAATACAAGATGCAGCCAGGTTGCAGCTCCTTCATCTCACCCCATTCCCCATCCTGCACCCTTGGTCCACCTTTCAGTTTCAAAATCCATGCCATAAATAATGAGAGGAGTAGGGAGAGGAGGCAGCTCCAGGAATCCACGTCCCTTCCTCAGCAGTCACAGGTTGCCATGAGTAGCCAGAAGCACAAGGACTTCCCCACAGGCCAGCAGGCAAATTGCTGCAGAGTCTCCTGAGAACTCATTTGTTTGTACCACTTTTTTCCTTCTCAGTATAAAATGGAAGTTAAAAATTATTTCTGTGGTCAAAAAATATTGCAAGTAATTTTTGCCCGGTTTAGTGTGGGTTTTAAAGGATGTTTGTTGGCCTGTTGGAGGGGTTGGTATTTCCCGTGCATGAGAAATATTCTCATCACTGACAAGACAAGGATGCTGCAGGTCCAGCTGCTCTGGTAGAATTCTGAAACACAGCTACAGCTTGGCAAATTCAGCTCCCACTAATTTCAATACAGGGAGCAATGAATCCTTTTGAAATCCACATTTTCATTAAGACATTCTGGAAAAAAAAAATCACAGCATCTTCATGTGCATTGCTCTTAAATCAAACTATGCCTAGTGATTTGATCTTTATTTCTGTTGATATTATCTTTTCCATATCAGCATCCACTCTCATTGTGACCAGCCTTGTATGTAACATTCCTAAAATCAGTTTCTCTCATGCCTTTGAACAAAACAACTGTGTGCAACCCCTTTCATGCCAGACTTATCAGCTAATCTATCAGACAAAACACAATTTATTTTTTCCGTTAGGTTCCTGTAAAGTCAAGCTAAGTGAGAGCAACTGGAGTTTGTTGCTGGACTCTGATATGTTTTTCCAACAATCTAGGAGTTGTCAGGCAACGATTGCTAAGATACAGGGGCATTTGTATCTTAAATCTGAAGTGGTTGAAACTGGGAAGTGTCTTATACTGCTGAATGTTGTCTGTACAGCAGGTTTCCAACAGCGTGCTGTTCATGGTGATTGCTTATCAGCACCCACTTCAGATGGAACAAAGGGCTTTTATTCCTTTATATGCTGGTGTTGTCCAAATTTATGGCGAGTATCTCTGACGGGGGGAAATAGCAGAGAATGATGCCAGTGTTGGGGCAATAACACCTCAGTGCGTGGTGGGGTTCACAGCCATGGTGAGCCCTGCTCCCAGCACAGCCAGGGCTCCACTCACAGCCCCTGAGTCCTCTTTTTGTAACATTTGTAAGCCCGAGACAGACACACCGGAGCTGTGTGCAGGGATAGATCAGCAGGGTGGCTGCACACGCTGACAGGACGGTAATTAAATTGATCTGCAGTCAGTGATTACATTTCTGGGTGGTTCATTCTGCACGTGGTGAGCTTGGCCGCCTTCTGTCCCCTGGTTAGAGAGGCACCATCACCTCTGTCTGCTCCAGGCACCGAGTGCCACCTGCTGAGCACCCACAGCTGCCAGGAATTCCTACCTGGACATGGGTGCACCTCAACAGACACATCCAGTGCAGAGCCAGCGCCTCAGTTCTGACCTAAAACATGCAGAACACCTCCCAGAACAGGTAGAAAATAGACTGAAATCTCTGTGCAGGTTGTTTGGTTAAGTAGTGGTTCTTCCCTCAGCTGTCCTGCATGGTCATGAAATAGTTTTAATAAATAGAGGTTCAGGGAATCTAAAAGGCACTTGGTATTTTGCTAAAGGTTCCAGATGTACTTTCTGGTCAAATCTTGATTAAGATCAGAAGCTAAAAGTAGTGAAGCAGTTGAATGTGTTGATATTTAGCAAAATAAAACCTGTTTACATGTCTGATAATCATCTCAGAAAACCAAAGCGAGAAAAAGAGAAAAGGCACCTCAAAATTTTCTTAGCAAGAGAAACTTTTTGCCCAGTTCTCTGAAAATGTGCTTTTTGGGGGTTCAGCAAACCCTTAAGTGACAAATACTAGAAGAACTCTGTCAGCAGTAGCTGGATTTAATAACATATTTAATATTCTATCATACGCCAGACAGAGCTATCGTTTTGCATCCTTAGAAACTGCACTGTTCTCTCAGTGAGACAGAGAACAATACAGAAATAACAGTGAGAGGGATTCTTGACAAACTGCTACCAAAGAGGTTATGCAAATGCACAGTGTGCTGCATGCAGTTCCTTTTTTCCCAGCAAAATGGCATCTCCGTGCCAAACGGAGCTGGGCATGACCTCTCTGGCGGCTGGGACGGGACAAAGGGATTCCAGTCAAAAGGCAGAAACGCTGAAGTTCCACTAAAAGCAAAACAAATTCAAGACAGGAATCCTACTCAGCTCATTGTGCTTTGAATTTCACTCCAGCAGCAGATCAGAGGCTGAAAATGTGCTTCAAATGACTACAGAGAAAACTTTGCAACTGTTCTGTGAGAGGGATTTGCCTGTAAGCAAAAAGATACAGATTTGCCCACCTTGCTTAGAGCCAGTGAACACAGAATTAAAAATATGACTTTTTTTCCTTCAGAGAGCTTCGATTCAGATAACTGGCAACAAAAATTAAGCAAGTGAAATTAAGAAGTAAAAACAGTTCAAGGTCAAAACATTTTGCAAGTGATGAGCTGACACTGGAGTTATGTATATTGATCAGCATCTCATGAACAAAGGATTTAGGCTGGATCTATACTTTATTGCAAACCTTTCTTTCAAACTATCAGATTTTTGTGTTTATAGACCAGATTTGTAATTTAAGAGAAGGATTTAGGAGCCTAAAGGATGTAAGCACTCAGCTGTTTATGAAGTTCAATGGCATTTGAGTGTCTGACTCCCTCAGGCTCCAGTCTGAATTCGTAACTTATTGACAATAGTTTTTCAGCTCAGGAAGCACAAAATGGTTGCCCTTTACAGTAACAGAATATTTGCTTCATAGCCATAACAATAATCTAGTCTGACTTCCAGGGACTGTTTCGTGGTCATCATCAGGATGACTGACAAAATGTATCTCAGTGGAAAATTCAGCTCTGTGGATATGGGAATGGGGACTTCAGTACAGATTTACAATCACAAGTTTCTGCCTAAAGGATAATATCACCTCCTCCAGCTTCTCACACCCAAAAAACCTTTTTGCTCTTGTCTGCTCCCTGACCACATCTCTCCAGCAGACCTTCAGCCCAGGCCAGAAATGCTTCCTCAGCATCTCTAAGCTGGGCCTGATCCAAGGCTTTATTCCCAGTTCTCTCTCCCCAGGAGCTGGTTTGATTGCAGAAATCCCCCCAGTCCATCATCTCAGTGCTGCTGTCCGGCTGTGAGAGCCTAAATTACACCTTAGGACATAAAGCCACCAGCTGGGCACGATGTAGATGGATCTGCAGTGCTGGGGGAAGATTCAGCTTGATTTGTGGGCTTTACAGGTAGGTGTTGCAGGAGTAAATTCTAGCAAAGATCTGCACGTGCACAAAAAGCTCTGTCCCTTTTGCTCACTTGGTGTGAGGTGTGGAGAACAAACAGGCCTGAGAGACACATCCTGCTGCCCTGAGAGTCGGGCTGGCCATGGGGAGGGAACTAATGCCTGGTTTATGCCTCTTCATGTTGGATAAAGGATATTAAAGTTCATAGCTGTCAGTGCATAACATCCCCTGACTGCTAAAATATCTGTTATAAAGTGCAAAGAGACAGCAGGGAAATGGGAAGGCTTTGCAATGGGGCCAAAATAAGGATGGATGTGGCTCTGATGAGAGCATTTAATAACATCTCTGAGCTGCTCTTGCAACACAATGCCCACAAACAGTGATTACTGCTTGTCTGAGGGTGTGAGGAGGGAAATTCTAAGGCAAAGTTAATTTACATCCTAAAATAGTTTCCTCTTAAAAGACACACCATGGTAACAAAATTTCAGTGTTGTAATGATTAATGTCACCACACCGCACTGCCTCATAATTAAAAGGAAGGTATTCAGTTGTATAGCACTTGAATATGATAATGTTTATGTATTAACTCGTTCACCTTGCAATTTCTTGACCTATTTTTCATTTTTAGAGGCACATAATGATGGAATGTATACAGTGGCACAAACTGAAAACAGTCCCTGAGTTGTCCTGGGGGAAGGAGAGACACTGTTGCTACTGGCTTTGCATAAGCCTTTCTTGAGCATTAAAAAAAAAAAAAATCCCAATAATGATGTTTCTCTGCCAGGTTAAAACCACCCACATTGAAAGATCTTGGGGTTTTAAATCAGTAGATGTGTGTGTTTGGGTTTTTCACCTGTTTCTGTGAATGTCTCACTCTGATGTTTGCCAAGTATCTTGCACAAACTATTTGAATGCCTAAAGCTGCCCATCCGAGTTCAACAAGGTACTGAAATAAACCTCGATTTTTCAACTCCCACACTCTCCATTCAAGTCAAGCACAGGATTGTTTCACCCTCATCATGGTCTTGTTAGCAAATATCCAGCAACCTCATAGCAGGGTGTCACTTTTCCTCCTCATTTCTCATATAACTGGCTTCTCTACATGAAAGCACAGACTATAAATAATATTGGCTCTTTAGCTTAAAAAATGCATATCCTGATGAATATCCTGATGAATATTTATTCAGCACATTAAAAATACCATCCATGCCTGGCTTTCATTTGGCTCATAAACCTGAATATTGCAAAAAACCTAAAGACAATATTTATTCAGCATATCAGCACAGCATCAGCTGAGGAAACTTCATATTTCTGTTTAGGATACCTGCACACTTCCTATTACTGCCCTGTCAAAACACTTTAGAATCTCTGGAAGTATTTATTTGAGACAGGAAGGACAGTTCCCATTTCACAGCTGGAGAGATGTAACAGACAGATTTATGACATTTAATTTCCACTAATTCCAGTGGAGGTAGATGCTGCATAGTTCATTAAATTCTGGCTGCACGTCACTTGCCCAGGGTCACAGAGGAGTCTCACAAAGTGTGATTTCCAGAGCTGTGGATCGGCAGTGAATCTGCTGGAACACAAACCTTCCTGATTTTCCCCTCATGCTGAGGGCACTTGGTTTGAAATACCATGACCAGGTGTATACAGCAGCATTAGCTTAGGCTTTCAGTTCAGTTGGTAGCCAAACCTTCCCTGTTAGCCACCATTCCACAGTGGTATTTGCTCTCTCACCCTGCTTTGGAGCCACCTGGATCTTCAAGCAAGAAAACTGAAATCATTTCTTAATTACTGGCCTTGGCAGTGCTTCCCAGCTCCTGTGATGGATGCATGCTCCAGTTACCTTTTGCTGTTCTCTTGGAACAAGATGCAAACACAAACTGTCTCCTGCACATGAGATCCTGATTTTCTTGGGAGGAGCCACTGCTGTGTCTGGAGAGGGATTCTGCAGTTTTATTCTTCCATGCATGAGGCAGTGATGTCTGTCTTTGCAATTACAGCCTGCCCATGACAGGGCTCTGCTAACAAGCATTAAACTCTTCAGTTTTAGCATTGAGTCATTCCAGAATCCTTTTTCCTTGTTTATTCCAGTTTGGATTTGAAGAGCTACTCCTTTTTACTGTGATTTCTGAGCTTCTCTGAGTAGGGAGTTGCCCAGATTCTACAGTCCAGACTCTGTCATCCTCCAAGATCATTGGGAAAGTTAAGCTTGTTTTTTCCCAATTCCATGTGTCTCCTTTTGAATATAAACTTTTTGAAACATCCTCTCTCCAACAAGAAGTAGTTCCTTTTGTTTCCTGCTGGCATCAGTGGGTAGAATGTCCTGGTCACAGCCAGGGTTGCCCTGACCAAGAGATGTGTGGGGCCCCATCGTCTCCATTTGCTTTATTCCATCACTCTGGCTTTGCCAGAATCATCCCCAGTTTTCCCTAAAATAAGGAAAAGAAGAATCAGCCATTGCAGTGGGAAATTCTTTCCACTGTAGATGGAAATAGGACTTCACTTGTCACTACTGCTTTCAGACGAATTTCTAAATGAAAAAAAGCCTTTTACACTGTCAGTACTGAAACATGGGGATGACAGGTTCTGTTGGTTTTCCATCAGTTACAGCCTGTGTCAGCAGCTTTGCAGGATCCAGGATACACTCCAGTTTCTACACTAAAAGCCATTTCTTTATGTTGCCTTTCTGCTAGGAGCAACTGTGAGTGCCAGAGCCTTGTAATATGTATGCCATTATTTTTTCCATATAAAATTCTGTAACATGTTCTTTACCAGATTTGTTGGTGCAGCTTCTACAATCACCTT
Organism: Nicator chloris; assembly: GCA_013400495.1. Classification (NCBI taxonomy): domain Eukaryota; kingdom Metazoa; phylum Chordata; class Aves; order Passeriformes; family Pycnonotidae; genus Nicator; species Nicator chloris. The sequence goes on from WAAE01006949.1 coordinate 345,756, forward strand.
GTATTCTTTTCCTTATCTCTCTCAAATGCAATTCAATTAAGTAGTTTGATGGTGTTTGTATTAATCTAAGCAGCATTCTTAGCTGAACTGGACTGAGGTTTTGTGGGTTTATGACAGTCCTGGCTATAGCTGGTGGTTTTTAAACAAAATGTTTGAAAACAAAAACACGGATGCTTTTAAACATGAAGTTCCTATCTCTGGCTATGTAGAAGCTATTCTGGGCAAGAAGCAAATATTATAGGACAAAAAAACCCCAAACCATCCTTTCACAGATATCCTGCAAAACATGTCAAAAAAATGCAAAAGCACAAACAGTAGTTCTGTGTCTATCTGTTAGTGCTTTTCTTGCAGAAACTTCTCAAAGCCCTAATTAAAAATCTCTTCTTTCAGGCTCTGTCAAGGACTAAAAGATGCCACCTGCCCACACAATCCATGGATAAGGTTCACTGATGTTTGATGGAGATCAGCAAGGATGATGAACTGGTGATCTACAGTTCTGAAAGAAATAGGCAAGTTTAGTACTTTTTCTTCTCTTTGATATTAATATGGTCATCCCTCCTAATCCTAGACGTGGTACCTTTATCAATTCCCTGTAATAAAGGCAGAAATCAGAACTGTGGTGCTTGTCTTGCCAGCTGTTTACAAACCCCCCTACATGACTGAGCTGCTGCATCACTGAGCTGATTTGCAAGAACTCTTCTAACTCAGCTCTTGCCCTTTCATGAGGGGAGGTTTCAACTGTGACATTGTGTGGCACCTGGCAAATGCCTAGGGGGGAGAAAAGTGAATTCCGAGTCTATCGAGATCACTTTCAGCATCTGCATACTCAGGGTTTGACCCCAGCTCCAAGGAAGGGTTTCTTGTTTAATTGCATTTCTCTGTGGTTTCATTCTGGACAACAACCTTGGTGTGACAGGCAGCAGATTTCAAATTCATAGATTCCACACTAATCTCAAGTACATTTATATCACCAGGAACTGCAGTTTGACACTATCAAATGTCTCCCTGAGCCATGAATTAGGCATTTGAAACACTGAATGGAGAGAGGGAAAGTGATCTCGAATTTTTGTTTCTTTTTTGAAGTATCCATTACCACAGTGTGCAGAGCATCCCTTCTGTTTATGGGATTGCTAGGTTTGAATAGTGAAAATATTTATCAGAATATGTAAAATGCTCATATAGAAAGTTACATATTGAAGGGCAGATGCAAACATTAATTCCTTCTCTGTGCTTGAAAGTGTTCATTTGTTGGTTTAAATGGATTCTACCATGTCTAAACTTTTAGAAATTCTTTGACTAAAACCCTTAGGAAAAGCAAACAGGATGGAATGAGGTAGACAGAGGACAATGCAGATATATTTATTATCAGTCATTGCTGCTGTCTTTTCTTCATAAAAAAAAACAACCAGTGGACAAATAGAAAGTTTTGTATATCAAGGACATAGCTTAAGGGAAAAAAATCAGAATTATCTGCTTAAGATTTTCATATTGGCCTCCTCACATCCCTTTTCCCCAGTGCTGCTGTACAGTTGTTAAGTGACCCTTTTCTTGTGTGATGCTGATGAGCAAAGAGCTTTTCTTGAGGAAAAAACCTCCTCTCCACTGACCATATCAAAATAGACATTTTGTGAGTAGATTTGTTTTCAAATAGGGTATTAATAATCCTTCCTTGTTTAACTCCTTGGTACTGAGAGGTCGATAACTGGCCTACTTATGCCATCTCCTGGGTAATTACAGAACTGTCTCGACACAGGGAAAGCCTCTATCAAGCAGCATTAATAATTATCAGTGCCTTGAAATAATTTGCTCATTGAATCCCTGAAGTAATTTTTTTCCTTATTTTATTGAATTTAGAACAATTCAAAAACTACAGAATTATTAACAACATATCATATTCAACTCTTATAAATAATCAGTGGATTGTACCAAAAAGATCTTCGTAACTACAGTCCCCACAATACCAATATATTTGGTGAAGATTTTATGTTTTACAAAAAAAGAAACAAAAACAAAAACAACAACAAAAAAAACCCACACACAAAAAAAAAACCACCACATTTTTAACATTTTTTGTACTGATATTTTGCTAATGGGACCTCCATTTGTTCAAAGGACTGGGGTTTAATCTCTTGGGGATGATCAGAAAGAAGGAACAGATGCTGGCTGTGTGGCAAAATATTTTACTGGAGATAACTGTGCTGTGGGACACTGCATTTCTGATGCAAGTAGTAGAAGAACCTACAGATGATGTTGTATGAGCTTCTGGAAACTTGAGCTTTGCTGTTGTGTCTGTTCCCTTCATCACTCCTGCCAAGTCTCACAGTGGGTAATTACACCTGTCCAGGGGACAGGGGAAAAGGCTGAAGGACCTTCACTGTCTTCTGGAACCTCATTTTGCTTCATTTTCCATGGAATAGAATGGTTTTCTTGCAAACAGGGTTTTACTGCAGCATCCCCGGTGGGAGAGGTTGCAGAGCAGAGAAAATGGTGGGGTTTATCCTTCAGAGTAAAAAATACTTTGTGAATCTGAGTTTCAATTCTCACCTCACAGAGTAACTGGGAATAGCTGATTCCTACCACAAGTGGTGGGGAAAACAGAGTGGGCATCTGAAATACCAAATATTCACATTTTTCCAGTGCCTTCTGCTTTTTGAGAAATGTCCAGTCCCTAGGAGCTGTGCATTCAGGATAGAAGTGAGTAATTGCAGTAGACATGGAGAATTGTGTTGTTCCAGGCACCAAGGAGGGTCCTGGGCAGGCTCAGGCCAATGTCCGTGTTTCTCCAGCAGGAGCAGATGTTTCCATTGTCAAGGCTCCTCACCACTTTTGAAAAGTGTGAAATAAAGGGAGTGCAGAGAGCAGAAGCAGCACAAGGAAGGGATGTTCAGCACCTGCTTGACTGTGCTTTGCATGTGCCTTCCCTCAATTCTCCCCAATCACCAGTTTTCTGTCCAAGTGCTATTGCAGGCTGAAAAGGAAAGCTGTTGTAATGGCATAAATCTCTCGTTTTTCTCAGTTGTTGGCATCAGTACATGTTAAAAAAGGAAAAGCCTGTTTCCAGTTTCTTTGAAGGTGATCACAGCCTTTGAACTCAGCTGGGAAACTCTGCCACTACCACACATGCTAGGACGTCTGTTCCCTGCTTGCTCTCTGAAAACCTTGAGAGAAGCCTCCCCCTTGGTCTGTGGGGTTTTTTTAAACACTAATCCAACACTCTGCTACTAAGTGTTTAATTATTAGGATTGTGAAATACAACAACACCTAAGGCATTAATAGAAGGAACTAATTATAACCCTCTCAGCATGTGGTTTCCCCTTCACTTATAAAATCTCTTGTCATTTATCTGTCCTTTAAGTGACTTCTTGTAATACCTTAATCAGGACAAATGGATCTTTCAGAGGGAAGAAAATGACCCCAAACTGGCACAGAAGGATTTGATTAAAACTCATACTCCTTCTGTGGCAGCCCAAAGATCCCAGGGGATCCCATTGCTCAGCAGAGTAGAGGAAATAGCAGACAGGGAAAAGCTTTCTGTCTGAGACAAAAAGATTTTATCTCTGACGTGCTGACATCCCCTCTCTGTAGGACCAGCCTGTGATCAGTGTCTCTTGTTTCCTTTAAAACTCAGTGTCAGAACTTTGGTTCCAGCGTGATTAATTTCCCCTTTACTGATTGTGTGTCATTTGCTTTAAAGCAAGATCTCTATAAACGAGGCAAAACAAAGAGAGAGACGAAGATTGTGCGGAGATAAACATTTGTGCTGCTGGGACTCCCACTGGCTTGGGCACAGCAGGGGCCAGAAGTAATGGGGGTTCACAGGAGTCCTGATTAGAGCTCCCACTGTGAACAGGTAATTGAAACACTACAGCGGGGGGAAAGCAGCAAGCCACGGAGGTGCTTCGCTTAGAGCAGACCCTGAACGAGCCAGAGGCTTCACACACTCCCTGTGCCAGTGGGGATGAGCCAAGGCTGGGCTGAGGCCATGGATGACACACAGACACAGGGGACACACAGACACAGGGGACACACAGACACAGCTATCACACAGACACGGCTGACACACAGACACAGGGGACACACAGACACAGGTGACACAGACACGGCTGACACACAGACACGGCTGAGACACAGACACAGGGGACACACAGACATGGATGACACACAGACAGCTACCAGACAGACACGGCTGACACACAGACGGCTGACACACAGGCACAGGGGAGACACAGGCACAGGTGACACACAGGCACAGGGGACACACAGACACGGCGGACACACAGACACGGCGGACACACAGACACGGCGGACACACAGACACGGCGGACACACAGACACGGCTGACACACAGACACGGCTGGCACACAGACACAGACACAGCTATCACATCGACACAGCTGACACACAGACACGGCTGACACACAGACACGGCTGACACACAGACGGCTGACACACAGACACAGGTGACACACAGAGACAGGGGACACACAGACGCAGGGGACACACAGACCCAGGGGACACACAGACCCAGGGGACACACAGACACGGCTGACACACAGATGGCTGACACACAGACACAGG